>BQNB010054229.1:0-17167 GCA_026074375.1 Tanacetum coccineum | reverse complement strand
CCGGGTCCCCGAATTACTCTTATTCCAAATACGAATCTGATTCTTAAGATTTCTAAGTTTATTCATCAAACTTAGAAGAGTATTATTTCCCACCATAGGACTGTTTTTCCAAGTGTTCTCCACAAATGTGTTAAAACCATCCATCTCAAGCCAATGATGGAAAAAACGAAATGGAGTAGGGCCATAATCGTAACCATTTTCTTTAAGAAGAATAGGCCGATGATCCGACAAGAATCTCTCCAATGTAACAGCTTTAATGTTCGGGCTTCCACTAATAACACTCTCCGAAACCAAGAATCTATCTAACTTGCTCATCTTTGTTGCGGATCTATGACACCAAGTAATATTTGCCGGTTCGGCCCCTCAAGCCTAATCCACTAGAAAAACTTAATATAGATTTGTGATTACAAGATTGAGACGCTTCAACTCTCAAAAAAACCCACAAAACTCTCTCACAAGTTTTTCTCACCTCTCTTTGAATTATGAAAATCCTATATAATCATCCTCTATTTATAATCTTTTCCTAATTTAAACACATACTAAATTAGAAAATATACTCCTTGTTATCCAAGGCTTCTCCAAAACATAATTAAGGTAATTTGAGTCATACCCTAATAAATACTTCATTTGGTTCAACTTCTAGCTTCCTTAATTCCTCTGATGGATACATTCCGTCTTCCAAATGAGGATGTAATTTATTTGACCAAGGTGATCTGCAACCAAAGATATCGTATAAGATCCTTAAAGCAATATAACAATACTAAGAAGCTAACAAAATTCTAGAAGCCGTGTATGCTGCGGATTTGATGAAAATGAACATTACTGAAGGCAATATAAGAAAGATAATCTACCTGTAGGAGTCGGCATCTCTGTTGTATTCACACAATATGAATTCTTTCCCACTATCTTCGTCACATAAGACCTGTTTTCAAATTAACATGACTGGTGAAGTTGCAAACGAAAAAAGAATATAGGGTCTACATAAGGATGCATCCATGGAAGACAATTACATGCAGTATGCGATAATACTTCACTGCTGCATATTTGATTACGACATAAAGCAAGTTAAAGTGAGAATAATTAGCCAATCATGAAAATATCAACTTCCCGAACGTGACATTCTATACTTCTCCTACGTGTTTAATTTTATCCATTTTTCCTGATATACACAAGCTAAATTAAAGGCACACAGCAGCACCTCCTGTTTAACGAAGCATTATTATGACGGGCAACTCTAAATACATCGTTCTATGTAAATAAAAGATAGCTACAAGCAAGGTTACGATTACTACATAGTAGTCCCTTACATACTAACAACTCAATGGGCCCCATATGACATTAAGTCAAGCAATATATAAAGCCAATAAAGCAAGATTATGAATTAATATTTCAGGAAACACAGATAAGAAATGTCAATAAGAGAAACAAAGGTCCAATAAAGAAGCTCGATGTACACATATAACAAGACCTCAGATAGGATGGTTAACGAAGCTATATCTTGCTGCAATTAGACGCAAACTTAAGATACATACTAACATAGCTTGATACTGATTATAAAACATGTGCCATATGTAACTTAGCTCTCAGATCGCAACTACTATTATCAAGATTCGTCTATTATTATCTCTGTATTATCCTTCATTTGTGGTCCAGGACATCTTCACTACCACTACACCTACTCTTACGTACTTTACCTAAATCACAATTCAACAATCCAAACACACACAGAATACAAATCTCTAACAAAACTACAATCACGTCAGCATTTCTAATCCCATAATCAACAAGCTCAATATAGTAGATTAAGATTAAGTGATTAACATATACAAATTCATAATTTCAACAGCAAACTATATCACTACTTCATTCTTCATTTCACCAACTATAACCCAACTCATCCATTTTCACAAATCCTCACTCAATCATCTAACACTCCAAACATTAACACAATACTAAGCCGATGTAATTTCTGTTTTTCATTTAAAATAACGGGACGTAACACAAGAACACAAACGAAAAACAGTTGTAGCAATTCCTAACACAAAGCATCAACAAAAAGTTCTTTAAAAAAATTAAAATTAACGAACTAGTCATAGTATATAAGAAAAAAACTTAAAGCTCATCAATTTCATTAACATACATCTATTACTACTCATTTTTTGATAAGGTAACCATGGTTTCCGACCTTTAATCCACGGAGTTTGAACCCAACGCCACATGAACTTAAACCGCATAAAGCCCTCCTTTTTCAGGATATTGGCGTGACCCCACTTCAGGAGATATAGCACGAATTGAACTTGAGTCATCACACATCTAAGAGTGATAGTCGCAAGCCCCTTTTGCCACTATCACTCTAAAACGTGTGAGGTCTCAAGTTCTAAGTGCAAAACAACCATCAAGTGGTTACGCCAATCTCCTGAAAAGAGAAGGCTTTACCCGGTTTGAGTATGTATGGCGGTGGGTTCAAACCCCATTGACCAATCGGACAAAAGGTCACAAACCATGGTTAAAAAAAGTCATTTGCCACTAGGCGAGTGAATAATTACTAGTCTTTATTTGGCCGACTAAATCAGGGGGCAGAGCTAGAAAGTATTGCTCAAGTGGGGCACACTTTAATAATTTTTGGAAACTACACTACAAATTTGTTGGGGGATTACAAAAAAAGGCAGAAATTGTAGAAATTTTACACCATTGTGACCCCTCCTTGTCTCCACCTCTGCGACTAATCAACGGGGTTTGAACCCAAAACAGCTGGCGTTTTAGGAGGTTTTATAAAATAATAATAATAAAGTGATGACAAGTATTGAAAACCACAAATGAATCAAATAGGGATAATATCAATCAATAGGGTACTTATAAAAAAAGTAAGAACCTGAAGAGGCTGGTCGATTTGGGAGAGGAGATCTGAAATAATCAACAGGGTTTGAATACACATACCACTAGAGAAATAATAATAAGAATAAAGTGATGACAAGTATTGAACAACATAAATGAATGAATCACATAAAAATAGGGATAATATCAATCAAACAATAGGGTACTAATAAATAAATACAGTAATAAAATAAAAAGGATGAAGACAATACTGTTATTTGCAATAAGGCATGACTTGTGGCTAAGGGATATGCTCAGGAAGAGGGTATTGATTTTAAAGAATCTTTTGCACCAGTCGCTCGCTTAGAAGCTGTTCGGATCTTTGTTGCCTACGCTGCACACAAATCTATTCCAAACTATCAGAGGGATGTAAACAACATTTCTTAATGGTCCACTGAAGGAGGAAGTCTATGTTGCTTAGCCAGATGGGTTCGTTGATCCTGCTCATCCAGAAAAAGTTTACTGTCTAAGAAAAGCTCTATATGGATTGAAGCAAGCTCCAAGAGCATGGTATGATGAACTCTCAAATTTTCTGATGTCCAAAGGTTTCACTAAAAGTACTATAGACCCTGCCCTATTTACGATAAGATACAGGGAGGACATTCTACTTGAGAAAATTTACGTTGATGACATTATTTTCGGGTCTACAAACCAAAATATTTCTAAAAGATTTAAAAAACTAATGCAAAGTAGATTTGAGATATCCTCAATGGGTGAAATGAAATTCTTTTTAAGACTTCAGATCCACCAATCCCCACGAGGTATCTTTATTAATCAGGCCATGTATGCTTTAGAAATACTTAAAAACATGGTATGGATAAATGTGCTAGCATTGGTACACCAATGGCTACTAAACCTAAACTAGATGCAGACTTGAGTGGAACACCCGTTGACCAAACAAAATATCACAGTATGATCGGGCCACTCATGTATCTCACATCTAGTAGACCAGATATAGTACAAGCAGTATGTTACTATGCATGTTATCAAGCAAGGCCAACAGAAAAGCGCCTCAAGGAGGTTAAAAGGATATTTCGATACTTAAAGGGAACCATTAACATGGGATACTAGTATCCGAAGGATGCTGGTTTTGAACTAACCGCTTTTACAGACGCTGACCACCCAGGTTGTCTTGATACAAGAAAAAGAACTTCTGGTAGAATACAACTCCTAGGTGAAAAGTTAGTCAGTTTGATGTCAAAGAAGCAGGACTGCACTGCAATGTCTATAGCAAAAGCAGAGTATGTGGCTATCCGCGAGTTATGTTCAAGTAATGTGGATGAGGACACAACTTAAGGATTATGGCTTTGACTACAACAGAATACCGTTGTACTGCGACTCACAGTCAGACATAGCAATCTCATGAAACCCCATGCAGCACTCCCGTACCAAGCACATAAATGTCCGTTATCATTTCATCAAGGAATAGGTTGAACGTGGTATAGTTAAATTGTACTTTGTCAGAACTGAATACTAGTTGGCTGACATGATTATGCAAGCTCTGTCGCAAGATAGGTTTTAGTATCTTATTAGACGACTCGGTATGAGATATTTGACTCCAGCAGAACTGGAGCATCTGGCAAATGAATCTGCTTGATATATCTCATCAAACATCGACTTGTAAATATTTTTGAAAAAAGCAAAATACAAAAATATAAAACATATAAAACTAAACACAAAAATAGAAAATTTCAAAAAGAAAATACAAAATCGAAATTCAAAAAAGAATATTCTCGACATGTCTTTCAATATCGATAATATTTACGTACCTATCAATGTCATTCAACAATGACATGGGTTAGTATATAAAGCTCGAATGAAAGTTCAAACGTTTTCAAAACATGTCATTTCTATTTTTCTTTATGACTTGTAATCGCTCTCAGATTACAACTCGGGCCCAAATGACAAAGGAGAGTGTACGCTTCAGTGCACTTATCTTTAAGCGATAGAAGAGAAGTCTTCGAACATGTGGTTTCTCAAAAGTTGAACATGATTTTTTTCAAGAAATTCTCAATGAAAATTCAAAATCTTTCAAAAATTATGTGTTCAACACTCCCTTCCTCATGGAAATTTCAAAGACGATCATTTTTAATAAATGGATCAATTTTTGAGGTGGAGTTTCTAAAAACCAAAGTTTTAATGTTGTTGGATATATCATTTTAAGACAATATCCAAAACATATAAACGTGATTCACAAAAGATGTCTGAACACATTTTTTCAAGAGTTTTTCAATGACAATTCAAAATCTTTAAAAATTGTGTGCTCAACACCTAAAAGTGGTTAATTGTGAGAAAAAAATTCAAAGACTAATAAATTGATAAGTCTCATTTATTTGGGTATATCGTATACTCTTGGGTTACTTCTCGGAGTACGTCCACTGGTTAAAGGTCTAGCATACTAGTACTTGTACGAAGTGTGTTATACCGAGGCATCTTATTATTTGAGATTCATACCCACACAGTTTTTCTCCCGATGAATGTTTTGTGACAAATTTTTATCAATTGGTATTTAAAACACTAAGAGATTTAGAATTTTAAATAAGGGGAGAAAATGTGATTAATATGTGATCTTGAAAAATATTAATTGATCTAAAAGACTCAAAGTGCTTTTTACTCTTACCCACATGTGCAAAACACTTTCGAATATCTATGCACATGTGAAGGGGGAGTTTTCATAAAGAAGAAACTCTCAAAGTGTCAAACGATTTTGATAATTCTATCAAACACTTTGATTGATTTTCAAGGTTTTATGGTGACGATCAAATACCCAATAACCTCTTAATTCACGACGATTCTGAAGTCATAAGGTGGTAAGGTTAGGTATTAGTCCTATGATCCAACCAGAACCGGAGGGATCTACCCAAGGACAATCCATAGTAAGAAATACTAGTCCTTAGGTATGATTTGGAGAAGAATGAGAAACGGGAATAATGCCGACTAAGGTTGAGCTAACACTGGAACAATCACAATAAGGTGTTAGCAATGACATCTTGGTAAGCATTAAAGGGGTTGAAGAATGAAAAAGAAATGTATGGATAAAGGGTGTAAAGAAAAAAGCCCTCCACACACATTTAGGCATAAACCAGGTCAATACATATGCTATTAGAATCACAAATATGATTTTTGGTATTGAAGAGAAAACATCATGGACCCAATGATGTAATGCACAACCCTTCCCAACCACTCAAGGTCTCTCAAAAGATTCTTGTTTCATTTATCATGGAGATAAACATGTTATCTATCGACTTTCTCACTCTGAGTTAGTTGATATTGAAATAGAGGCAGTGAGCTGCAGCCTCCGATCACTAAAACCATAATGCACTAATCGAGTCTAGAGCTAAAAGAGATCAAATATATAAATCTTATTAGGACACATTTCATGATAAACACTTGTGGTTCAACATCAAGAACACAAGTGATAACGAAAAGTCCTACATATTATCCTTGTAATTTTGCTAGAATATTCATAGTGATACTCTTTAGTTTTTACAGTGACGAATGAAAATCCTTCCAGTGTCAACATCAAACAACACTGTGGTAGGTGACTTGCGAGATTATATAAGAATTAAAATTGTGTCAACTGGATATCGATTTGGTCTAGTAAATGAATTGACGACTCAATCAGTAAGATAGTAACTAACTGATTCACTCATATCATGCTGTCTACTTTGAGATGTTTTGGTAATGAGAACAAGCAAGTACGGTAAAACTAATGCATCTGTATTAGAGTATCCAACACTTTAAGCTGAAACCTGTCAAATAGATTCTTCTAAATTAAATCTACTCGATCACAGGTCGATCCTCATGGAACCGGAGGTTATCGCAACCATATTCTGACGAATGACAAAGCCATATTCGTTCATATCTGCTGTTTATTACTAACATTAAAATGTAGGTACAAACGACGGTGTTGCAACCTCATTTCAGCAGAGTCAGATTCATTATCACATGCTCATGCTCGATCGAAAAATAAAAACACATGATGAAAGCTTAAGTACATGTTTCTAAAGTCTTCCGCAAACTCTGATATTCAAGATCTTCCTTAAAGATATCAAGAATATCAAGACAAGGACTGTTAAGGGAGATTTTCAGCAAGCTTTCAAGATGATGCATAGTATGAGCATGTCGGTAACAAGACACAAGATCGCAAGATGGCAAAGATTAAGACAAACAAGGAAAATACTTAAAGATCTCACGATTAAAGACAAAGTTGAAAGACAATAACAAAGGCTCAAGATCAAAGATCACACAGCATAAAGGAACAAGCCTACAACAAAGATAAAGACCAAGACTCAAGATCTCAAAGACAAAGAATTCAAAGACCTCGATTCGGGGGAAATTGTTAGCCTCAAAATATTGAGTCGAACATGAAATCTCGGTCTTTCATAATTATATGTTGTGATAGGCTAGTAACAGGTATCGGGCTCGTTTCCTAATATAATATTGTACGTGTTGTGGGCTAAATCCTAAAGTTATCCCGAGCCTGACGCATTAAGCAATACCACTTGGCCCATCTAAGCCTCATATGGCTGGCCATAGGGTTGGTATAAATACCCCTTCTCCACCATGGAGAAGGGTTGGTTGTCTCATTTGTATGTTTTACACTTTGTGATAATCCATCCACTTCTTTCTCTCTTTCACTCTTACTTTTGTATCTCTCTCTTTTCAATCTCTTATTCTTTATTTCGTACGATGGTGTAAGTATGTGTTAGGATTAGATATAATGGTTCCTACAGTTGTACAAATGTAACGATGAGGATTAGCAGTTTGTGAAAAAGGTAAAGGTTGAGTATGATTGGAAACCACCAAAACGTTCACACTGCAATGTCTTTGGTCCACTACTACACACCTGGTCTTTACCGACAACCATTTTTGTTTAAAATATGTAGGTAAAGGTAGTTTCTGAATGATTTATGACGGAAAAAGTGTGTCGTTGAATCCTGGTCGCTAATTGATATCCCTTGGAATTCTGTCACAAACGTGGTGTTGTGAGGTTTGTTGTGGGGTGGGATTTATGTTGTGTTTTTGGGGTATGGTGTGGGTGGGGGGGGGTTGGTGTGGGTGGTGGATTAGAATAATTTTGAAGTGGAGGGGTTTAGGGTTTTTTTTTGGTGGAGGGGGGAGGGGGGTGAGGGGGGGGGGTTTGAGTAGTGGTTGTTGGATGGGGAGATTGGGATAGGGAAGGTGGGGGGAAGTAGGGGGGGGGGGATGGGATGGGGGGGGGGTGAATAGGTTGTGGAGTAGGTGGTATTGGGGATAGGGGGTTTGAGGGGGGGGTTCTGGAGAAGGTTTTTTATAATTGGGGGGATGGGGGATTGAGGGGGGAAAAGGTGGAAAAGAATTAGGGGTTTGGGGTTTGGGTGGGGGGGGTAGAGGTGGTGGGTGGGATTGTTGGGGTGGTGGTGTGGGGGGGGGGGGGTGGTGGTTAAGGGAGGGGGTAGTGTGAAGTGGGGGGGGTGTGATGGGGGGGGTGGGGGGGGGTTTTTTTTTTTTTGTGGGTTTTTTATTTTGTGTAAGGGTGAGGGGGATGGGGGGGTGTTTGGGTCGGTTGGTGGGGGGGGGGATGAGGGAATGAGGTTGTGTCGGGGGGGTTGGGGGGGGCTTGGAAGGGGGGTTTTTGTGGTTTGATTTGGGGCTGGAGATAAGAGGGTGGGTGTATATAGGGGGGGGTATGGGGGGGATGGGGGTAAGAGGTTTTGGGGTGGTGAGGTTTTTTTGTGGATAGAGTTTTTGGGTTTTAGTATTTGTTTTTGGGGTTTTAGTCTAGTGGGATGTGAAGAAGTTATAATGGTTAGGGGGGGGGGGGCGGATGATGGTGTGGAGTTTTTGGGGGTGAGAGGAGAGGTGTATGGGGGTGTGGTTTATGAATTTTTTTTTGTTTGGGGTGTGGGTTTTTTGGTTTTTTGTGATAGGGGGGAGGTGGGGTGATTGGTTAGGGTAGAATAAAATGTTGAATTTGGATGGGGAGGGGAGTGAGATAAGGTGGGGGGTTGGTTTTAAAAGTTAAAAGGTGAAGTTGTGGAGGGTGGGGGGGGAGGTGAGTGGACATTTTAGAGTGAGGGGGGTTAGGTGGAAGGGTGGGAGAGGGGGATTTGTGTGGATGGGGGGATGGCATTTGGTTAAAGATGGGGGAGGGTTATGGAGGTTTTAATGTTTTGTTATATTTTTGTGTAAGGATAAGTGGAGGGATGGGTAGATGAAGGGGGAGGGGGGGGGGAGGTTAAGTGGGAGAGAGAGGGTGGATGGGGATGGATAGATTGGTGAGGGGAGTGGGGGATTAGTTGTGGGGGGTTGTGATGTTTGGGGGGTAGATAGTAAGGGGGAGATATGGTTTTTTTGTTTGAGGGGGTAATGTGAATAGGGGGGTGGGAGGGGGTTGGTGTGTTAGTTGTATTGTAGTTGGGTGTGGTTTGATGATGGTGTGGTGGTTTAGATTAGTTAATGATTTAGGTGAATGTTTTGGATGGGGGGGGGGGTGGGCGAGAAATGGACTTGGTGAGAGAGTGGGTAAAGGTTAAAGGGAGGGGGGGGAGGGGGGGGGGTGATTTGTAGGGAGGGGGATAGGGGGTCATTGGTAAGGGGGGGGGGGGGGTGGGTGGTGTTAGAATGGGGGGGGGGGGGGGGGAAGGTTGGGTCGAGGGGGCGGGTTGGTAGGAAATTGGTATAAAGGGGGAGTGTAGGGGGGTATGGGGAGGTTAGGTTTGGGTGGAAGGGTAGGGTGGGAGGGTGGGGGATGAATGATGGAGCGGATAGAGAAGGTTGGAGGGAGTAATGTAGGGTGGGGGGAGGAAGGGGTTGATGGGGGGTGTAAGCCAATATGTTTAGGGGGTGTGGGGGGGAGGGGGGGGTGTGGGTGAAGTATAGGGTTTGGTTGGGGGTGGGGGGGGTTGAGTTTTTTTTTTTTTGGTTTAGGGGATGTTGATTGTTGTTTTTGTGGGGTTTTTAATAGTTTTTTGTGTTGTTGTGTGGTTGTGTTTTTTTTTTGTGTTTGTTTTGTGGAGGTTGAAGGGGTGTTTGTTTGTGAGTGTGTGTTTTGTTGTTTATTTTTTTGGTTTTTGGTTGGGGTTTGGTTGGTGGGAGGGTAGTGGGGGGTTGGGAGGGATAGGTGAGGTAGTGGGTGGGGGATAAGGGTGGGGAGGAGGGTTATGTGAGGGTTTTTTTGTGGTTGAAATGGGAAGGAGGGTAAAGATGGGAAGTGAGGTAGTAGTGGTGTGTATGGACAGTTGTACAAATGTAACGATGAGGATTAGCAGTTTGTGAAAAAGGTAAAGGTTGAGTATGATTGGAAACCACCAAAACGTTCACACTGCAATGTCTTTGGTCCACTACTACACAACTGGTCTTTACCGACAACCATTTTTGTTTAAAATCGGTAGGTAAAGGTAGTTTCTGACGGATTTATGACGGAAAAAGTGTGTCGTTGAATCCTGGTCGCTAATTGATATCCCTTGGAATTCTGTCACAAACAGCGACATAAAACATCTGTTAGAAACTCTGTCGGTAAAAATTTCTGTTGGAAATTTGTCGGTATTGTTTATGTCCGAAAGCCGTTGGTAAAAGTTTCCTCATAAATTAGTCAGAAAATAGACATTAAAGGTTTACAATTCTGTCACTATTAGTTGCCAAGATATCATCAAAAAGAGGCGTGGACATAATAAAGCTAAAAAAACTCAAAAATAACTGGACATAAAAGTCAAATAACTAGATATAATAAAGCTCAAATTGATGAAACATTTAGTTTCATGGCGGGTTTAGAACAAGAGATCAAAATAACATAAACTCTAAGAATGAAATAGAACAGCCAGACTCGGTCCATCATCCTAAATTAAATCTGGGTCAACGCCTATACAGTTTTTGTTGACTATTCCATCCAATACTTGTTGCGTGTTATCCAACTACTGAGGGGAACGTGAATCGTTAAATTTTCTTAACATCGATTTAATATCATTCACCTTTCGCTACCATTCCCTCTCTCGAGCCTCTTCATGAGCATTCATCTCCAATTCTCGTTGTTGCATATGTTCTTGCACTTGGCGTTCCACTTGTCGTTGTACTTGCACTTGCACTATTTCCAATCTTGATCTCATTTAAGTTTTATCCTCTTGCAATTTTCTTATTGTTTCTTCCAACATTTGCACTTACATTGCATCAAGTCACATCAAAAAGCTTAAAACTTAAAGAATGACATTTATAAACAAAATTGCTTGCTTGAAATTGCTTAAATAAGCATATAATAGCTGGACTATTTGTTGTATCCAAACACTCAAACTGCTTATCTGCTAAAAATAAGTAGATAACACTCATAAAAAAAGCATTGCATACAAACTGGAAATTGCTTAAATAAGCAAATAAGTTGGACTCAATCTATGTTGTACCTTGTAGAAGTCCTGAGCTCACAATAGACATTGTGGGTAATGTGGCATGGAAAATCACAGGAGATGTTTATGTAATCTTGACTTTGGATGACCACTCTGAAGGTATTTCTCATTTTACTCACGACATGATTGATTCCAAGAATGCATTAATGAAATTGAAATGGAGGACCTTAACTTTTCTGGACTTTATTTTACATGGACAAAGAGCCTTATGAATCCTAATGCTATTATGTTAAAGAAGATTGATAAAGTCATGGGAAACAGTTCTTTTTTTTGGTTCAGTTCAATAACACCAATGCTAAATTTTTGCCTTATGGTATCTCTGATCATAGCCTTACTATCTTGGCTTTTCCCTAAG
Source organism: Tanacetum coccineum (assembly GCA_026074375.1). NCBI lineage: Eukaryota > Viridiplantae > Streptophyta > Magnoliopsida > Asterales > Asteraceae > Tanacetum > Tanacetum coccineum. The sequence goes on along the minus strand of BQNB010054229.1, from coordinate 5,560 downwards.
CTTTGGAAAAGAAGAACAAGTCTTTTATATTTGCTAACTATCTGTATGACAAGTTAGAGTTTAAAGATTTGGTGAAGGATAAATGGAAGGTGGATATTCATGGACATGCTATGTTTAGGTTGGTCAAAAATCTAAAAGCTCTTAAACCTCACCTGAATAAGCTAAATTGGAAGAATGGAAATTTATTTGTTAAAGTGAGTGATTTGAAAAGCAAGTTCCATTATTTGCAAGGAAAAATTAATTTAGACCCTTCAAATAAAAGTTTGAGAGCTGAGGGAGTAAAACTGTTAAAGGAGTACAAAGAAGGTGAAGCTGCTAATGATGAAGAAAAGCTTCTGAGACATAAGGATAAAGTTACTTGGTTAAAGGATGGTGATAAAAACTCTGCATACTTCCATAAGTTGTTAAAAGGAAGGTTAAACATAAATAGATTCATGTGAGTGTGTGATGAAGATGGAAATAGATACGAGAATAATGAAGTTGCTGAGCAATTTGTGAAGCACTTTGAGGTGTTCTTGGGTATCAATCCTCTAGTTACCAGTCTTAAAGATGAAGATGTTGGTTTCTTTGAGAATAAGGTTTCTGAAGATGAAGCTACCCTAATGGTTAGAGATGTTACTGATGATTAAATAAGAAGGGCCATATTTGACATTGATGATGACAAAGCACCAGGTCGATGGATTTACTTTAAAGTTCTACAAAAAATCTTGGGTCATTATCAAAAAAGACTTTTGTGATGCTATTAAAGAATTTTTTGTGACAGGGAAGCTTTTGGGAAAGTTAATGCCACTATGATTGTCTTGACACGAGGTGTTGTTACTTGTTATTCTGCAGAAACTTAACATGGGAGGTGGTGACGGGTTTAATGCAAAAGGTAACCATATATTATATATTCATCTAATGATTTTGCTAACTGTGAAATCATTTTGTTGTATTAACGCCTGTGTGAACATTTGCAGTCGATGAAGATGATAGTGACACTGAAGAAGAGGCGAAGGAAGAGGAATTGACAAGAAGGAAGTTGCACAACCCGTTAGTAACCAAGTTGAGGCAGCAACTTGAGCTAACGATTTGGTAGTTACCGTATCTTCGATCAACTATAGATTCAAAAGCTGATGTGCAGTGGTGATCTAGCAGTGTTGTTGACATCAGTTATAATCAATACTAGTTTATCGTGAAATACAATGTTGGCTAAAATTTAATAAAAAGTTTCATCTTTTCGACATATGATGTCATGTTATTGGCTAGCGTGTGTGTTCTTTCGATCTCATGACATCTTATGCTAATTCATATAAGCCATTGTATCCATTATCAGCTCATATGCTAGTTTAATATTGTCCTAAAAATATTACCCATTTTGGTCGATAATGTTGACAAAAATACTAACACCCAACTAAGTGTATAATATTATCAGCAAAAAAAAAAACACGACGATGAGCAAAAACTCCAATAATTGCTGTCATTTGGAATGACGGAATATAGTAACATCCACATCAATGTATCCAAACATGGCAATGAGCAACTGAAAACAATAAACAGCTTAAACATCTTGGTGGGAGCTTCATAGAAGTTACGGATTTCTACTGTCGGGAAGTGTCAAAGATAGCCGTTCAGAAGGAGGACGCAAAGTGAATACCATCTCCTTTGTCTTTCCAAAGTACACCTGAAATTGCGAGATTACAAGTAAATATTTACTGTACTTATGCTGTATGTGTTGGGATTTAACAATCTAGGTAACCAGTTTAGCTACGAGTATGCAGCAGAATGGATCTAGTTTTAGCATATAGATTAACACATATAAATTAAACAAGTAATTTACTAACCTTTTGTTTAATGATAAAAATAAATAAACTTACGCCGGATCTTGATCTTGAAACAAGTAATTAAATTACCACATCTACGGTTGCTCACACAACACGTCGAACAAGTACGCAACAATGCTAGTCGTAACTTCACGAGCTCCAAACACCGATAGTGTATGCTAAATTACTTGAACCGAAACCTAAACAACAAGTGTATATAGAACTTGAATCAAAACCAATTCGAATACCCTAATAATGAGTATATGTTCGAATGGCAATATCAAAAGAGAAGGTAAAGACAAAAACCTAAACAAGAATTAATATTCTTGTTTTCCCTTAGTCTTGCAATAATCGAATGAAACAAAACAACCCCCTTTTGGATTTATATATTCAGCCGAATAGTTTGACCAAGAGAATAATCAACAGAACTTTTCTTTTGTGGTTTTAATTGTATGTCGTGTGTATTGAGTGAATTAAATTAATGAGAGGAGATGGGGGTATTTATATAGCCCTCTAACCCTAGTTGTAGATAAATTAGGATATTCTCGTAATACTTATCACGATACAATAGTTATCCTTTGTCTCTAAAATTTATCTCAAAACCCCCTTCTAGAAGCTATATGGGTCGGCCAACAAGTGACACCCACAAGGTTCGGGTTTTGTCAATTTTAGTCCATTCGGTTCATATTTAAATATTCGTTAAGTTAGTAATAAAATATAACGGTAACTAACGGTTATTTAAATAATACCATGAAGCATATTAAAACCTTAATAATAAATAAATATAGATTAAGTATTTAATAAACGTACTCTTCATGTCTTACGTGTGTGCTCCGAATAGGCTTACATATTCGTAACGTATACATGCTAACCGACTACCATAACCCAACAGTATGAACCTTATAGCGGAAAATAAACTGATAATGACAATGGAGAAAAGCGGAATACCTGGTCAAGTTGATTCCTTAACTTTCCCTCTAATTCTTCAATCATTTTCCATATGTTGCACAGATGACCATCTTCCAACCAACTGAGCTTAGCTCAGTTGGCCACCTGAGGTCTCCTAAAGAGCTTTGGGGGGAGGTTTTACCCTCCTAGGCAAGGTCTCAAGTTCAAGTCTTGTCTAGGGCGATAGGGGTTTCCTCTCGCATGCGTAAAGGGAAGGGTGTCATTGCCTTCTGGGATAGACCCAACCTGGTTGTGTGGGCTTGCTACGCCTTCTGGGCTAGGGGCCATGTAGCCATAATTGACGTTCCAAAAAAAAAGATGACCATCTTCCACTAAAAGGTTTGCTTTCATCTACACAAACGTTTTAAGCAATGCAAGTGTGTCAAATAGTCCATCATTTATGCACAATTACCAGGTGAATCTATATGCTAACTATACTAGCCAGAGTATAATATACTGGGACTGTATTTTGAAAGTCTTTAAAGGACCAGTGCCATATGAATAAAAATTGGTCCATGTTTAACATACACTAGACTCTAGAGAACGTTAGTTCAACCCGTTTATAGGTGAACACATACAACAACAACAACATACCCAATCCGGCCAGAGAAGGGTATGGGGAGGTAGAATGTAGACATGTCCTACCCTTACTCTCGGGTAAACCCAAAAGTAGAGAGACTGCTTCAGGAAGACCTCCGGCAAAGTGCAAGTGTGCTAGTTATAGGGGAACACATGATGTAAATTATGCTTCTCTAGTGGTTCAACCAGGTAAACATATAAAATTAGCTATAGAATGTGATCAAACTCCCTACAGTGTTAAATTTCAGACACTATACTATCATTCCAGTTATATAGTTTATTAATCAAATTTAATAAATGTCTTATGAAACTCAAGAAAAAAAGAGACACAATAAGTGTGTGGGGGCCGACCCAGCCTATTTTTATCAGTGCTGAAAATGACTCACTTTTAGTCTTTTACTTATTTTTCCATACTGGAAATGACTCACTCTTGTTCGCTTATTTACAAGAAAACCAATATTTCCTGCTTGAGCTTTATATTTCTTCCTTTCGCGTTATAAGTTTATATTGTTAACAAAGGTAGACCCTTTACATTTAAGAACTTTACATCAGATGTTCATGCATTCATGAAATGGTCTTAACACAAATTTGAAGTCTAGTTATTCCTTAAGCTGTGTGACTAATTTCTCATAGCACATAAAAAATCACGCAGATTTATCATTAATGAATTACCTGTCTACGAATTGACCCGGACAAATTAAATGTGCCAGATGTGTCACTATCTGTAGTCAATGACAGCATTATAGTACTTGTTAAGCAGTAATGAGCCATTCCTTCCTCGTCTGGCCCCACCTAAAGAATATACGAGCAATTTCAATGACACATAAAGTTTCAGATAACGAGACATTTATACTTCAACCCGACACAAGAGTGATGAATAAAGAAAACCTGGATAACATGTATAGCCTCCCATCCACCCTCATGCAGATAGCCTCGTTTACCATGTGCATATTTTGATCCATCTTTATATCAAATATAATTTTCAAATTAGTTCATGTAACGAAAAGGATTAAGAGCTACTTCGGACAAAAGAAAAACCTTTTTTGATTAAAAAGCAGGCCACGAAGCCTTCATTGTCATCCTCTTCCCATAAATAAACTGATGAAATGCCACCTTCATAATACCTAACAGACATATACAAACCAATACCAAAATTAGTTGGCTCACTACGACAATCTCCATTTTCCCTGGCGACATGTCGGGCCTTTCCCCAGCGACATGTCGCTGGGGAAAGGTATCCTCAGCGACTTGTTGCAGGGGAATACTCGCTGGGGAAGCCTCGTAAGGGATTCTTTCCCCAGCGATAATCCCCAGCGACGAGGTGGGTCCCACTCATTTTTTAGTCAAGGAACAAGTGCCACGGTGGCACACGTTTCCCCAGCCACATGTCGCTGGGGATACGTTTTAATAAACAATTGGAAAAAACGTTTCCCCAGCGACATGTCGCTGGGGATTACGTTTAATAAAAATTTGGAAAATATATTCCCCAGCGACATGTCGCTGGAGAAAGATTTTATTAAATTTAAAAAAAAAATTCCCCAGCGACATGTCGCTGGGGAAAGATTTTATTAAATTTTTAAAAATATTTTCCCCAGCGAGATGTCGCTGGGGAAACATTTAAAAAAAAATTAATATCAAGTTTCCCCAGCGACATGTCGCTGGGGAAGAGTCTGCATTTTTTTTTAAAATACAGCCTGCATAGGAGGCGTTTTCCAGATTTTTTCCGGAATTTTTCCGGAAAGAATCTACCAAATAACATACCTGTATCAAAACCTGTATAGACTCATCACAACTTGTACCAAAACACAAACACAAAGTAAACGGATCAACGCAATACAAATACATCACAACTTGTAGCAAAACCAAAAGATAATAAAGCTAAATCGTCCAAAATCCGAATGAGTCTACAAAACGGGGATTCCTAGTCATAAACGGGGCTTACTAACTAATATATAACATAACTAGGATAGGGAAACAAGTGTTTAAATGTTGCCAAAATCAACATAAAGTAATACTGTAGCATACTAACTAATATATAACATAACTAATCATCACCATTGTCATCCTCATCATCGCCTATCTACTCGTCATCACCACACCCGCCACTCCCGCTAGCACTACCCGACTCAAACTCCTTAAACATATCCGAGTACTTGGAGTCGCTTCTAAAAAGACTCATCATAAAGTCTACCTTTCTGTGCATGCTTTTGAGCGACTTGTCGGGGGCGGAC
>BQNB010054228.1:19980-39637 GCA_026074375.1 Tanacetum coccineum | reverse complement strand
ATATTGCTTTCTTATTATTCCGCTGCGTGTTCAATATTATCTGTAAAACGATCCTAGATGGGCTAAACGATTCTCAACAGGGTGAATCATCAAAACTTTGCTAAAAAGACTCACCCCTGTGCTAAAAAGAACTTAGTTCCAAGAGCAGTACTAGTGAAGTCTGGTTTAGTATCAGTTAATAGTGCTAGACAAGTTAATACTGCTCACTCAAAAACAACAGTGAATGCTGCTAGACCAATGTCATATCTTTCTAAAACAACACATTTAACTGTTAAGAGTCCCATTCATAAGAACACAGCATTCAAAAACAGTAATATTAATCAAAGGGTTAATACTGTGAGTGGTAAAAACTTTAATACTGCTAGGCCAAAAGCAGTAGTTAATGCTGTTAAGGGAAATAGTTTTAATGATGTTAAGGCCTCAGCTTGTTAGGTTTGGAAACCAAAAACTAAAGTTTTAGACCATGTTTCTAAACACAACAGTGCATCAATCACCCTAAATAAGTTTGATTATATTGATGCACAAGGCAGATCCAAGTCAGTGATGGATTGGGTCCATAAAAGAAACTGAATTTCTTATCTAATGTGCAGGGCAATCCACAAATGGATTACAGGATCAAGGAGTGATTGATAGTGGATGCTCAAGGAACATGACAGGGAACATGTCCTATCTTACAAACTAAGAAGGGATAGATGGAGGATATGTTGCTTTTAGAGGGAACCCCAAAGGAGGGAAAATCACATGAAAAGAAAAGAGAAGTGTTAGATTGATGATGGAAAAGATTTTTGGAATGAAATTAGAGTTATTACTGGTGACTTAAAGTTAATGCTGCTAGGCATAACTTACTACTGCTGGTTCTAAGTTAATGCTGCTAGGCATTAAACTTACTACTGTTGGGTATAAGTTAATGATGTTGAGGGTATTTTCATAAATACTTTGATTAAGGGTTTCAATCAATCATTTAATCGATTTCAATCTTTCAAATACTCTCTAACTACAAACCCTAACTCAATTTTATCATCCATTATCAATACCCAACACAAATGGCGAATCTAAAGTTTGCAGATACTCACAATATGGTCGCATTTTTGTCTAAACCCGAAGAAAGTGATGGGTTTGAACAAATAGTGGATTTTCTGAATGCACACCCCATAAAGTATGCTTTAACCGTTAATCCCACTATATATACTTCGTGTATCGAACAGTTCTGGTCTACTGTCAAGGCCAAAACTATTAATGGGGAAGTTCAGTTACATGCCCTAGTTGATGGTAAGAAGATAATTGTCACAGAATCAACTGTTAGAAGAGATCTTCAACTAGAAGATGCTGAAGGTATTGATTGTTTACCAAACTCTACCATTTTTGAAGAACTTACAAGGATGGGGTATGAGAAGATTTCACAAAAGCTTACTTTCTATAAGGCATTCTTTTCCCCACAATGGAAATTTCTGATTCATACTATTTTACAATGCCTAAGTTCAAAGACTACTGCATGGAATGAGTTTAGTAGCACTATGGCATCTGTAATTATCTGCTTAGCTACAAATCAGAAATTCAACTTTTCAAAGTACATTTTTAAAAGTATGGTTAGAAGCTTGGATAATTTGTTTCGGAAATTTTTGATGTATCCAAGGTTTATACAAGTGTTTTTGAATAAACAACTTGATGGGTTGCCAAGTCACAAGAGAATTTATATTGCACCCTCTCACACTAATAAGATCTTTAGAAATATGAGAATGGTAGGAAAATATTTTTCTAGAAAAGCGACAGATTTGTTTCCAACTATGCTGGTTCAAAACCAAATAGGTGAAGGTTCAGCAATGCTAACTGATCCCCAACACACACCCATTTTTATTCAACCATCTCCTCCACCTCAAAAGACTCACAAACCTAGGATGCCTAAGAGAAAGGACACTCATGTACCTCAGCCTAGTGGTCCTATAGAAATTGTTGCAGATGAGGTTGTCCATAAGGAGTTGGGTGACAAATTGGTGAGAGCTGCCACTACTGCTTCTATCTTAGAAGTAGAGCGGGACAGTGGTAACATAACTAAGACCCGATCCAAGGCAACACCTAATGAAGCTGGTTCCCTAGGAACTACTTCATGTGGTGGTCCCAGGTGCCATGAAACCATGGGGGATACAACTGCTCAAACTAGGTTTGAGAATGTATCTAAACATTACAATGATTCACTGCTCGTAAGAGGTAACACAGTTCGAAGTGATGAGGATAGTCTATGTACCAATTTACAACAAAGGGTTCTTGATTTGGAGAAGATAAAGACCACTCAAGCTAATGAGATTGCTAGTCTGAAAAGGAGGGTCAAGAAGCTTGAAAAGAAAAGAAGTTCAAGAACTCATAAGCTAAAAAGATTATACAAAGTTGGTTTGACTGCTAGGGTAGAATCCTCTGGTGATAAAGAATACTTGGGTGAGGATGCATCCAAATAGGGGAGGAGGATTAATGCTATTAATACAGATGAATACATTATCCTAGTTAATGTTCAAGATGATGTTGATAATGAGATGTTTGATGTGGGTGATTTAAATGGTGAAGAGGTGTTTGTTGCAGGGCAAAATGAAAATGTTGTTGAAAAAGTAGTTGATGCTGCTCAAGTTAGTACTGCTGCAACAACTGTTACAATAACTACTGAAGAAATTACTTTGGCTCAAGCACTTGAAGCATTAAAAACTTCAAAATCTAAGGTGAAAGGGATTGTTTTTTAAGAGCCAGGTAAATCTACAACTACAACAACAATTTCTTCAGAACAATCATAGGACATGGGTAAAGGAATAATGATAGAAGAACCTGTGAAGCATATGAAGAAGAAAGTTCAAATCATGCTTGATGAATAAGTTGCTTTAAAGTTATAAGCTGAATTTGATGAAGAAGAAAGACTTGCAAGAGAAAAGGCTGAAAAGGAAAAAGAAGCCAATATTGCCTTGACTGAAGAATGAGATGATATTCAGGCTAAGATTGAGACTGATCATGAATTGGATCAAAGACTGCAAGCAGAGGAGCAAGAAGAGTTGTCTGATGCAGAAAAGGCTACATTATTTCAATAACTCTTAGAGAAAAGAAGAAAGTATTGTGCAAAGCAAAAAACCACCAACCCAAGCTCAACATAGAAAAATCATATGTACTTACCTAAAGAATATGAAAGGAAAGAAGCTCAAAGGCTTGAAGAACTAATCTTTTGATTCTATCTAGAAGATGTTTGACAGAGCTTTCAAGAGGGTGAATACATTTGTTGACTTCAAAATAGACTTGGTGGAAGGTAGTTCAAAGAAAGCAAGAGAAGAGTTGGAACAAGAGAGTACTAAGAAGCAGAATATGGATGAGGATAAAGACACAACAGAGCTTCAAAGTGTAATGGAAGTCATTTCATATGAAAAAGAAGTTGCAATTGATGTTGTACCTTTAGCTATTAAGTCTCCAAGTATTATTGGCTGGAAGATTCACAAAGAAGGAAAGAAAAGCTATTATTAAATAATGAAAGTTGATGGAAAGTCTCAAATGTACAGAATCTTTAGTCATATGCTTAAAAGTTTTAGCAGGGAAGATTTAGAAGATTTATACAAGTTGGTAAAAGCTAAATATGAGTCAACAAGACCAGTGGAAGACTTGGATTTGTTGTTATAGGGAGATTTGAAGACAATGTTTGAACCACATGTTAAAGATACAGTATGGAGGAATCAACAAGACTACAAAGTGTTAGAATGGAAGCTGCATGACTCTTGTAAAGTACATTCCTTAAGGATGCAACATGTGTACATTTACATGCTGGTAGAAAAGAGATATCCCCTTACACTATCTAGAATTACATATATGCTAAACAAGAAGCTTTAGGTTGATTATTTTAGTAAAATGTCATATCAGCTTCTTAAACTTCTCACAAAACAGCTTAAGAATCAATGAAGTGTTTGGAATCATCCTCCTGTTGATTATGGAGCTTTTAAATGAAGAAACTTGATGATTTTGAAGAAGAATATCAAGTTTAGGGGAGGATTGTTAGGATTAAAAGCCTTCTTAATGCTGCTAGTATTACTGCTGCTCATATCAGAGTTAATGCTGCTTAGTTGTGTTAGTACTGCTCAAGAACTTCAGAAAAAATACTACTGCTAGTACACAGTTAGTATTGCTAGTGTAAAGTTACTACTGCTAGTGCATATTAGTGCTGCTCAGAGACTTAGAAGAAAAACTACTAAGTAGTTACTACTGCTAGTACAAAAGTTACTACTGTTAGTACAAAGTTAATACTGCTGAAGGAGTTAATGCTGCGAGTGAAGAAGTTAGTACTGCTGACTTAGTTAGTACTGCTTATGTGATTTATATGAGTTATTTGTGTAAAAGATATGTATAACTTATTTGTTTAATAGATTTGATATTCTTAGGAAAGTATTGTAAGCCGTTTAGGACTACTTGGTGTATAAAAGAAGGACCTATGGCATAGAGATTGATACACCAGAATACATCGATATGAGTCAGTTTGATACGAGTCATTCATAGAATTATCATAGCTTCAAGGTCTTTGTAACCCTAATACATTGAGAGTATTTGTATTATTAATAATATTAGAGCTTTTGTTTGTTGAATTATATGTTCATATAATTATTGTGTCATTGATAGTTCTTCTTAATATTAAAGATTAGATTCCACATAATCTTTAATACATTCAAACAAAGTTTCTACTATAGTTGTGTTAGATTTATCTAATATAACTAATCCTTATACAAGCTTAAGGAATTCAATCTATTAAAGTGGGACCAACAAAAAGTAAGTGGGTCTTCGGAAGTGTTTTGTACGGCATCCCATTGATAATCATCATCATAATCAACCACTGAAGAAGGATGTGTGACATAGTAAGGTGAGGTAGTTCTGGAAGAGGAATCTGTATATGCCACCAATCCAAGAGGATCATGTGATTTTTCCAACTTCTTTGCTCTAGATGCATTTACCAGTATCTCAAATTGTTAAAGGTAATCAAACAAATCATCATAAGTATCCTATGTCAATCTTTTTGCAAGACGAACTTGAGTGACATACTTCAGCTATTCAGGTTGTAAAAAAGCAAAATATTTTCTTAGATAATAGTTTAATTTTATTATAATTCAATAAACTTTTAACTAAATTAAATTATAAAAAATATATAAACGATTACTAAATTCTGAAAATTTACAAAAAAATACTTTACTCAATGAAGTTTCCTCACGAAAAATAAAACAAAAAAAAGCTCACAAAAAAGCCCGAAAATAACTTAAAATAAACATTTTTATATCTTATGATCCAAAAATTACATAAATACCAAGTGCCTTAGTCTTTACCTAAAAAGACTCCAAAAGGGCGCATGTTAAGTATGTTTGTTAAAAGGGGTTTTGTATCGAGATGTACCGGGTTCGAGTCATGCTCACCCGGCCTCTTGTCTTTCCCCTTTTTTTTTATTTTTTCGAAAGTATAGGTAAATAGTGTAAAAGGGAAAGTAAAGGGTAGGCGGGCTAAATGTAAACATTTTTTTACACTATAATAGATAAACGGGAAACCCACTACACTAATGAAGAAATCTACAAAATAGACCCTATAGCGCTAAGGCGTGATTTTTTGGCTTATTAAAATTTGTAGAAACAGCGAAAACTTAAAACTACAAATCTATAGATGAGCTTATTCCTAACAACTTTAATAAAGACACTTTGAGAATTTACACACAGAATAAGCTAGAAAATAAGCACATTTGTTTCTGTCAACAGAAACTAAGGAGTCTTGAATGAGCTATTTAGGTTTTGGCTTATTGCTAGCTTATTTCATAGGGGAAAATGAAAAAACAAAAGAAGCTAAATGTAGATAAAGAGGTATTATGATATTTTAATACAAAAAATTAGCTGAGATTTAATAAAATTACAAGAAAATTTCTAAATGACAAGTGCAAGTTTCAGCTTAAAACTGTTTTAAGCTTTTTTCCAATAAGCTAAACAGCTTATTCCTAATCTTTAAAAGCTGAAATTTTGCACATAAGCTATGCTAAGAATATAAAGCTAACCTAGATAAAAGGTTTTTCAATTTTACAACTAAAAATGGAAAAGTTACAAACTATAAAAGAAAGCTGGAAATCTACAAGCTGCTGTACCATTTTTGCAGCGAAAATAGCTAGGAAAAGAGCTTAACATTGAAACTAAAGAGCTTATCTAGATTCAGCTAATGGAGTACTATTAGCAGGCTTAATTTCAAATTCTAACTACTAACTACTAAAGCTAAAAAATATGGCTAGAAAAGTAGTGAGCTACAACAGTTTTAACTGAGTTAAAACTGTTGTATCGCGATCAATTGGCAAACACACTAAATAGCAGCGTAAACTCCTTTTTAAGAATGCATGCAGTAAGACTCATTTCATGTATACAAAGGCATTGTCACAATATGAGCACTGAAAAATTTCCAAAAGCCGCTATATCTAAGATCACTTAACTCTTCACGGCTTGCCCTGGTTGCTAAAATAATTTTTTAAGCCCTTAAAACTTTAACATTCTACAACTAATTCCTAAAACCTACTAAACTTTTAACAGTTATCTACCTCAACTAAGTAAAAAGATTTGACAGGATCACTTTGACTTTAGAAAAAAAAATCAAATACACTTAGATCCAAACACTCCTTAACTTTGACTGTCCCAAAATATTTGTACTTAAAAGCTAATCTAAAACCTATAACAGCTGAACCCTTATATCTACTTCTACTAAAACCAACCTATTTAAACTATTTAAGCTCTTAAATGCCTAGCTTATGAGTAGGATTAAGCTACTTTGTCTACTAGCCTATTAAGACTAATAACAGAACTTATCAACTAAAATGAACCTTAATGAAACTGAACTGAACACAGCTTTTAAATAGATAATGACGCCTAAACATTTCTAAACATCATGAAGAGGAATATGCCACAAATTAAAAAAAAATAAGCTACATGTATTAAGCTATATGCTGCGAATAAGAAATTTCATTCAAGAAAATGAAACCTAAATTGTGTTTGTCTCATCCCTTAGCCACACTTTGTAAGTGAGTGCTCCAAAGAAGCTTGAAACCTAATGGCACCTTGCCTCTAAACCCACTATAAAAGCTCAAATGAAGTTTCCAAGAGCATATTACCCTTGTAGTTTTCCAAACTTGCTCAATTTGAATCCAAAATGCAAACTTATTAAACTAAATGGTGCTGAAACCAGTACTTAAGAGCTTTAAAAAAAACAAGTTTAAACGAATTTTTGAGCTTATACAAGAATATGCTCTAATGAGCATTGATAGCTTATTTAGTAAAAACGGCTTATTGATGACAACAAAGAACAAAGAAACTTGTAAACTGAATTGCTATTACTCAAAACAATGAAGTACAAGCTGAAATCACCAAGGTACAAGTATTAAAGCTGAATTTTAAAAAAAAACTTACAGAAAATACTACTTGAAAATTAAAGAAAAATTACAAAACTGAAAATAAAAACTAACTACTTGCTGCCTAAAGCTTCTGTCTTCTTCTTTTTATAGCCGAGTCTTCAAACCCATGTGTTTGTTGTGTTAGTTTGGTGAGAGCAAAACCAAAACTCATCTAAACCGTCCATTAGGCTTTTTGGGAGATGGGGGATTGCCAACATGGCTGAGGGTTTTAGTGGAGGAGGGGGGAGGTGAGTTTCATGGTTTTTGAGGTTATAGGGTAAAAAGAAAGGTTTGTTAACTCCGTGAATGGGTTTTTGGTGTTTTAAAAAGGGCGAGAAAAAAGTTGGAGGGTGACATGGTAATAGGAATTTTGGAGCTGGCAGGGATCCCTCCATGGTTATAGGTTTCATTGCATACATGGTCCTTGTTGTTTAAAACTTTTGGGGACTTGGCAAAACAAGTCCCCAAGAGTGTTATATCTAGTTGCATCACTCGTCCTTGTTAGATACAACTCTTGGGACTTGGCAGAACAAGTCCTTGGAGTGTATCTTTGCAAAAATGACAGATTGCACCCTTGTCTTCTTTTTTCTCTTTTCTTCTTTATATATAAGTTTAGGGATTGACAATTTCAGTCCCTAAACTTATATTTCTTTGACTTTGGCCTCGAGGGTTACTTGGGTTGACTTTGACCTTGACCTTTTGACTTGTTCTGTTGACTTTTTTTGACTTGATTGACTTTTCCGGCTTCGAATTGGCTTGGTCTTCACAGTCTTTTCCATCCTTAGTCCGGTTTTTGTCGTTTTGGCTTTGTTTTTCGTTCTTTTCTTAGATAATCCTTCCTGCACAATACAATTAGCAAAACAAGCATATATTTGGCATTTTAAGTCCGTTTTTGGTTATTTTAGCTTGTTTTTAAAGGTAAAAAGGTATGTGTAATTAAGCACATACCAAAATCCGCCCCGCCAATACTAAGGTATTGCCGTGTCCTCACGCAATGCTATGAATGTAAGCTTTACGAAAACTAAAGAATCTCAATCTCCCTCACTAAAAACTTTGAAAAGACAAACGTTTTGCCAAGGAAACTAAAAGAATCAAAAGCTTCGACAAGTCCCGTTTTCACCACTTTTTATTTGTACACTTAACAATCCCTAATATTTTTGGATTTTTCTATTTTCCTTTTCTCTTCGACCTACCAGTTGACTTCCTTTATTTTATCAACATTGAGGATCATAGAATGAAAACGCCCATAGAATAATCTACGGGATGTCTTTGACGGATAAATTCCTCATCCCGATTTTTCACTAGATTCCAAAACCAAAGCAATTAAACAAGATCATTTGTCAATATAAGTCTAAATGCTTAACACTCAATACTATGACTTGTAACTTTTAACCTCCCAACATGAATGTATGGGTTTATTTTAAATGTGGTGTAAATCATTTCATCTCAACCATAGATCAACTTATTTCCCATAGTCGAAAAATCAAGATGAACCATGACTCAATAGCAACAACTTATTAGGACCTTGTAACTTAATTTAAAGAACAGATTTGAACTGTAAGAACTTTTTGCAACATTTTTATCATTATAATCCTAATCTCAAAGCTAGAATGCGTTGCTTAGTTTGAACACACTCTACCCAGGCCTCGGCACCCTAGTAGGATATCACAAACAACGACCCGATGTCTTAGTTTGAAAACCCACCCCGTTGCCTAGCGTATTGGGAAATCACAACAACACCTTCTTCCTAAATGGCTAAGATATTGTGTTTTTATGTGAAACCCTCACCAAGACCTCGCTGACAGCTCCTGGATGAGATATCACAACACACCAAATCCCTATAAGTAAAGATGTCTTAGTTTGAACCCCCACCTCGTGGTTAGCGAATGGGATATCACGACACACTTTTACCTTTGTTCCAATAATCAAATGTATGCTTCATTGGCATAATTATCAATATGTCCTTGGCATTTTTGCATACATACCACATATACGCTCTTGGCATTTTAAATTTCGAATTTATTAAGAACAGAAAAATCTCGTTTTAAAAGACAATAAGTTTACAAATTTGAAGCTTTTTCTAAAAACATTGATTGACTTAGTTAAACTGAATTGAGTACGTATGATTAGGTGGATTAGAAGCTAATGGGAGAAAAAGCCACAAGTTACTCATATAAGTTTTAGAAGAATCTTGCTCAGCACATAAACTTATATTCAACTCTATCACTTCTTGTTCTTCACCTTATTAAAATTCAAATGATAGAATTCGTGAAAGCTTAGCTACAAATGATAAGTTGATGAACTAGCTAGGCTCAACAAACACCCGATCCGAGTCAAAAAACTATTCTCATTCTAACCCATTAAAAAGCAAAACTGGACAAAACACTTATTTTATTTTTGAAAATTTTTAAATTTTTTTGTCATTTTTTATTGTTGTATTTTTGGCAAAAAATTTGGTGGTAAAACGGATTACAGTATAAACAACGACTGCAGTCAAAAAATCAAATCGAAGATCCCCCCCATACTAGAACTAAACATCGTCCTCGATGTTTCAAAGGGGTTCCTACGTAAATCTAAGGCCGTTTATAAAGTGTGCCAAAAGATAAAACGTTAGTCGATTATTTTGGATACCTGTATTCCAAAAAAGAAAGCTGAGGATGTGAGCTCGAGTCTTAAAAATGAACATAAAATTAAAAAAAAAAAAAAAAAAAAAAAAAAAGAATCGAAGCCTTCTAATCCTGGAATACCTGGACAAATAAAACCAGAGCACAGGAATGGCAAAGCAAATCTCATTACACAACACTAAAACACAAAAACCCAAAGACCATAATCATAACTACTAAGCTAGGATAAGCATGGTGTGGCCCCCACGAAGCGCCTTTTTTTGTAATTAATTCGAGTCACAAGCTCGCTCGACCCCGAATTCAAATTGGTCCATGGGGGAACAAGTGGAAGATAAAATCATCATCGACCTTTCAGATTTCAAGTGGTTTGGATAAACATTTGAATTATCAAAAGGTTCACTCCGATGAGATTACCTCCGGCTTAATAGAATATTATTTTGAATGCCGGGATCAAAAAAAACGATATCTTCATATCCCCACAGGAGAGAAGATATGGTGGAGCAAACTATACGTGATGAAATGGGAAAGAAAGATCCATACAAATATGAAGGCGAAGAGAAGGCTCACTTAAATATGAAATCCCGTATCCAGGGTGGAGAATGGGTGGGTAAAACATTAGGCCACATAACTCTTGTTCTCTTGTTGAAAAAATATCATTCACCACATCCATATTAAATGCCTAGTTCGGGCTCAATCTTAAAGCAGAAATGCATCATATTGCCGTGGAGATCATGATTGAGCAAGTTCCATCGGCGAACTCCTCATGATAAAAATCACATCCTATCGCAGGATGAAACTGATCCATATCGAAAGATCAAAGATAAACAATCATATAAAGAAAAATCAACATGAGTAGTGACAAGCTGGCCACTCCTCTTCACTTTAAAATGATCGTTATCATGTAGAAAGCAATATAATCAGAAAATAACTCAGAATGAGTAGTGGGACTGCCACAAACTAATCTCTTCTAGATTAGAAAACGCAGAAAGTTTCAGATTCGAGAAAAGAATTTTCCAATGTGTAGCTCCTCTCCAAGAAAAGATTAGGAAATGTGGAGTAGAACTTGATCATTAACTTCGGAAGATGGAGTACTAGATGATCATCTTAAGCATCGATCTTAGCAATAAGAAGATTGACATTTCAACAATTTTTTTTCAACGAAGGATATGTCTAAAACGGACTTACGGATCAAAAGTTATGGCTGTTTTACTGAAACCCTTTTCGTCACACAAGTTTTCTAAAAATTTTCGTTCTATCCAAAAAAAATTTGCTCGTTCGATTCCACTCGTTCGGTTCTTGAAAATTTTGCTCGTTCGATTCCTCTCGTTCGGTTCCGCTCGTTCGGTTCCGCTCGTTCGGTTACGCTCGTTCGGTTCCACTCGTTCGGTTCCGCTCGTTCGGTCCTCAAAATTTTCCGCTCGTTCGATCCTTGAAATTTTTGCTCGTTCGATCCTTGAAATTTTCCACTCGTTCGGTCCGAAGGTTTTTCCGCTCGTTCGGTCCTAAGGTTTTTCCGCTCGTTCGGTCCTAAGGTTTTTCCGCTCGTTCGGTCCTAAGGTTTTTCCGCTCGTTCGGTCCTAAGGTTTTTCCGCTCGTTCGGTCCTAAGGTTTTTCCCTCGTTCGGTCCTAAGGTTTTTCCGCTCGTTCGGTCCTAAGGTTTGTCCCTCGTTCGGTTGTAACGTTTTTTTTTCGCTCGTTCTTCTCTTCTTTTCACCCGAGTAACACCAAAATGAGCCACGAAAAATTATGGTTGCCGAATGATAAAACAACCCAACTGTCGATTCTAATACTTTCACAACAAAAAAAACCACGAAATCCACCCGAGGCGATTGATACCAATTGTAGGAACCCGATTCACACTTCACTTCATATAATCACAACCCGGATCAAGAACTAAGAAAAGAGAAGATTGTTTAGAGAGAAGAGAGGAGAGAGAGATGAGAGAAAAAAAGATTTTTAGATTTAGAAAAATGAAAACTAGATATTTTCTGAAAAGAAAATATCTAAATATATATATACCCCCTACACATTTAATGTGACGCGCGGGATATTTAACTAGGACCCGGGCTCGGGTTTTGCTTGGGATTAAACCCATATTAGATTAACTATCGAGCCCGATTCCCGATATTATCCTGTTACAACATTAACAAATTAAAGACCGAAGCTCCATCGTAGAGTGACCGAACTTCCTTGTTTGACTCAATAAATTGAAGCTAACAGTGTTCCATTTTCAACTTTACAATAAAAACAAACTCCATTGTATTCACATCCACATTGTTGGCATGTACGAAACAGACATTGTTGTTGCAAACTTTGCAAGTTTTGTAGGGGCTCATCAATGGTTTGATTTTTGCATGGTTCCGGATTAGAGATAATCGGAACTCTCGGAGGGCAATTATAACCGTAATGAGCACCTTTCCCACAAGACTTACAAGTGCATTGTCGACAAAAGATTCCATCTAACGAATCACCGCACTCGTGACAACAATGGTCAATGTGTGGAGGACTTGGTGAGGAATTTTCACCGGGGTTGTGTTTGACAACGATTGGCTCTCGAGGAGCATTAACAACGTTGGTATTGTCGTCGGATGACTCGGAAGTGTCTTGGAAGTCTTTGAAAAATTCATTTTCCACACAGTTTGTAAACAAACCTTCCATAAATTCCTTTCGTAAAAGAGCACATCCTTGACAATACGGACCATCAACCGGGGTTCCACACCTTGCACACCTTGCACAATTTCGAGGGGGTTTAGGAACAAGAATCTTGTCTTCAAGACTCCCTTTCGAACAACCACAGTTTGAAGTGTACAAACTTCCACAAGACGAGCATTCTTTAATCGCGTAAATTGGATTCAAACGATAATCGAATGACGTCATAAGAATTAAACATGAAGATGGATAAGAAAAGAATTAAATGATACGAAGAAAAAGAAGATTATTTTTGGTTTTTCCATTAATTCACAATTTATTTTAACGGACAAAATGATAAGACAACTTAAACCTGATAATCAGCAAGCTTCACGGTAGCTCTTTAAAAGATAAACGCACAGGTGAGCGGAGGAGTAGGAATAGCGCGAAGCTTATTTCTCCTTTCGGGTCGTAGTTCCTAGGAACAACCCTCCTTATACCCACTTTATAGTTTGTTTAACTTTTCAAGGTGAGCCGTACGTCGTAAGAGACACAAAAGGCAAGTTTTTAAATCTTTTGTTCGAGTTGGGAACCAACAAGTTCACCGGAAGTTATTATGATAATACCTCAGTTGAGAATATTATATTTTGGTATTTTACCAATTTGTGAATTTTATTGATAATTAAAGACAATGTTTTTATCTTTTTGGTTTTTTTTTTTTTTCCAGCCTCGTTGGGGATAAACGACCCGGGAACATTCTATACTACTTCTCGGTTTTATTGACTTTGTTTCTAGACTATTCTTACTATATATATTTTATATTTTATTATATATTATATATATTTTAAGGTGTAGTTTGGACGGATCAATTTTTGGCGCCGTTGCCGGGGAGGCTGTGAAACCGTCTATCGTTGCGTTTGGCATTTGTGTTTGAAGCTGTGAATATTATATAAAAAAAAAGTACAAAAATATTTTCATTTTCTTTTAGTATAATTATCATTTAAAAAAAAAAACCAAAAAGATAAAAACATTGTCTTTAATTATCAATAAAATTCACAAATTGGTAAAATACCAAAATATAATATTCTCAACTGAGGTATTATCATAATAACTTAAACAACAACAAACAAAAACGTTTAAGAAAATCCTAAAAATTACTAAATTAAGCTGAAAAACGGGAGCACGAATCCCGAACAAAGGGGGAAAAACCTAAAATCTTTAAAAATAACCCTACGAAGGAATTATACTCTACGGGACAAATAACGAAGAATGAAAAAGACTAGACCGAAAACGGAGTTCGTTTGACCCAAAAACGAGTCAACACAAAATCCCGCACCCGGACCGTTCTTTAAAAAGGGAAAAGTTGTAAAAATGACCCTACGAAAATTTTTGTATTTTTCCTACAAACTATATGACAAAAGAAAATTTTCTAAAAAAGCAAAATATTTTTTTGATAATTTTTGTATTTTTTATGAATTATTTAAACTTTTAACGAAATTAAATTATAAAAAATATTAAATGGCTACGAAAAATTCTGAAAAATTTACAAAAAATACTAGACTTTATAAAGTTCCTACGAAAAATAAGAAACAAAAATAAGCTCAATGAATAAGCCCCGAATAAGCTGATCACAGCTTATAAGCTTATAAGCTAAAAACGCACATAAATACCAAAGCCCTTGAGTCTTTAACGAAAAAGACCCAAGGGCGCAGTGGTAAGAGTGTGTTATAAAAGGGGGTTTGTATCGAGAGGTCACGGGTTCGAGTCTTGCTCACCCGGACCTCTTGTCTTTCCCCCTTTTTTTATTTTTCCTAAAAGTCTAGGGTAGAAATTGCTAATAGAAAACAAAGGGTAGGAGGGGTACTTTAGGTAATTTTATACTTATATGAAACGTGTACCCTGACTTTGGAAAATACAAAAATAGACCTCGCGATCAGCTTAATTTTAGCTTATTAAAAAGTCGAGAATCACAAAAACTTAAAAACTAAAAGTTACTGCTTATTCTCTACAAACTTTAATAAAGTCACATTTACTTTTATCTATAGATAGAGAGAGCTAGAAAATAACCATTTTTGATTTTTGTTACAGAAACAAAGGTTTTCCCTAACTTTTTAGATTTTGGCTTATTCCTAGCTTATTTCTTGATGAAAATGAAAAACAAAAGAAGCTATGTAAAGCTTAAGATGTGAGCTTAATGTTTTTGAAAAGAAATAAGCTGAGAGTAACAAGAATAACAAGAAACTTTCTAATGAAAAGTGCAAGTTTTAGCTTATCACTGAGATTAAGCTTTTTCTAATAAGCTAATCAACTAATTTCTAAATCTTGGAAGCTGAGTTTTTGAAAATAAGCTAACCTATTGATATGTATCTAACCTAGATAAAAGGAATTTGATAAGGACAACTAAAACTTAAAGAGTCTAAAAGTGATGAACTAGTATCTTAACTACTGCTTAAGCTACTTTTGAAGGAAAATTTAAGCTAGCATAAAAGCTTGAAAGTGAAATTCTAAATGATGGGCTTTTTAAACAGCTCATGGAATACTATTAGGAAACTTAACTATGAGTGCTAACTTCTACTTTTAAGAACTTACAAAAGACTTAAAAATTGATCAGCAACAATGTCTTAAAGGACTCCAATCCCCTACCCATTTTATCCACCCATAAACATTGTTCTGTGCAATTGGTAAAGAACAAAAGAATGCAGGCTAAACTCCTTTTAAGAATGCATGTACTAACTCATTTCATGTACACAAAGGTACATTATCACAATATGAACTCTAAAATGCCAAAAGCCTCTTAAATCTAAGAGCACTTAACTCTCAAGACTGCCCTGGTGCCTAAACAAACTTTTTAAACTCTAACTAATTAAATCTACTACTTAACTTTAAAGCTGTTCTAAACTTGGTACAATGACTTAACTCAACTTAATAAATGGGTTTGACAGAATTGTTTTGACTTTAAAGGTCAACTAAGGCTTAAACCAAACACTCCTTTACTTGAGCTGTCAAACTTATAGTAAATTAAAATCTATTTTAACACTAAAATTATCTAAACCTTATATCTACTCATTCTTATACTCATCTACTTAAGCTATTTAAACTCTAAAAATCTCTAAGTTGTTTATAGAAAATCAGCCACTTCTCTCCTAGCGTTTAAGACTGAATGAAAGATTTTAAGCTAAATTGAATCTTGTTGATTTCTAACTAATGCAGCTTAAGATCATTTCCAAACTTTATAGTATTCAAAACAGTGATGGAACAGGATTTAAGCAAACATACAGTTAGACAATAAGCTAAGAATGAAGCTATATTTGTGACAAATAAAAAATACATGAATTAAAACCTGAAAATGGAGTCTCTGAACCAAGCCACTCTTTGAGTGAGTGGCTTAAAAACAACACCTAAGTGGCTCCCTAGCCTCTAAACCTTGAGCTATAAGCTCAATAAGCTTTTGTTAGCTTATTACTCCATAAGCTTCCAAACTTGAAATCAAATGATCAATTATGAACTAAAATGAACTGAAAACAGTATTTAATAGCTTTTAACAAGTTTTAAACTGAATTTGAGCTTATTAACAAGAATAAGCTCAAAAGAGCTTATTGAGAGCTTATTGAGTACAAAATGCTTGAAATTGAAATCAAAACACTAGGAAACTTGAAAACTGAATTATATTGCTGAAAATGATTAAGTACAAGTTGAAATAACCAAGGTACAAGTATTAAAGCTGAATCTTAAAAACTTAAAGGAAAATGCTTGAAAAATAAGGAAAAAAAAGTTACAAACTGAAAAAAATAAAAACTAACTACCTCGTTTCTTCTGCCTTCTTGTTTCTTTTATAGGCTGTTGAGGTTCTTTGTTGTGTGTTTCTTGTGTTTGTTTGGTGAGAGCAAACCAAAAAATCATCTAAACCGTCCACTAAGCCTTGGGGATTTGTGGGATTGCCAAATGGGATTAGGGTTTTAGTGGAGGAGGGGGGAGAGGTTTAACCATGGGGGAATTGGGGTTGCAGGGTAATAGGGGTGAGGTGAACCCGTGACTTGGTCTTCTTTTTCCTGTCTTTTCCCTCCTTTGTGGGGGGGAAAACAATGCTTGGAAAAGAGATGAGAGATGAGAAAAGAGAGAGTGACAGGGCGGGGTTTGGGAAGTGGGCATAGTTGCACTCATGTTATATCGGGTTTTGCAACGGTGGTCCTTGTGCTGTTATACTTTTAAAAACGTGGCAAAAAAACACCGAGGGTTATATATCAAATTGCACCACCAGTCCTTGTGTGATACAACTCTTTGGACTTGGCAGTTTGGGCCCTTGGAGTATAACTTTGCTCAAATGGCAGTTTGCACCCTTGCCTTTCATTTTCTCTTTTCCTCTTATAATTATAGTTTAGCGGTGTGGCAATTTCAACCCATAGAGAACTTATATTTCATTGACTTGTTGACTTTTTTAACTTTGGGGTTGAATTGGGTTGACCTTTGACTTTGACCGTTGACTTTCTGTTGACTTTTTTTACTGATTGACTGTTTTCGGCTTCGATTTGGCTTTGTATTTCACAGTCTTTTCCATTCCGAGTCTGGTTCTGTCATTTTGGCTTTGTTTTTCGTCCTTTTCTTAGTTATCCGTTCTTGTACAATACAATGAGCAAAACAAGCGTATATTTGGCATTTTAAGTCCGTTTTTGGTTATTTTAGCTCGTTTTTAAAGTAAGAGAGGTATGGGTATTATGCACATTACCAAAGACAACTACAATACCAATATATAAACTTCTAATCCAAGCTTTCCAATGTCTCAAATTATCCTCCATGACGCATAATAAGAATAATGAACTTAAGCAGTAGAAACTTTAACTAGCAGTAGTAATAATGACTTAGCAGTAGTAAGAATCAAAACCTTCCCCTCAAGTGGAGCATGTAACATATCCAAATGGTTAAACACTTTATCATATGCTTCCCCTGAAACCAATATTTTAACCATCTCTTGAATCTCTTATTCGGTTGGCTCTTTGTAATGATTACTGATGAAGAAAAAACTCCCCCCCCTAGTTTTACAAAACTTGATGCTGAAGCTAGGATAGAACTCAATCTTGTCTTCCTTATTTGTCTTTGTACTATTCCATGTGACTCCAAAACTATGACTGATGATATATAGAGTAGACCTTAATCTCTTGACAAAATCCTTCAATCTAATGAGCCACTGCAGTTACTACCACAGTAACTCCTTTAAGTAATAGCAAATGTGCGCATTGAGCACCAAAAGTTTGTAGATCACACATTGCTAGATTTGACAAGTCTTCGTCAACATTAATTTTAAGCACGAACAAGTTATCTTCAAAAGTTTGCAAGATGACTTTTAAGATATGATAAGAACACGTACCCGTGAAACTCCACTTCAACGTCAAATGAATAATAAAGAATTATCCCCGTAATCACTTGTTGCAATTAATCTAAAAAATAATAGCCTTTGAACTGTTTAAGTAAATCTGAATCTGATAACATTAGCTTAAAAAATAACCATAAACGTTTCGGCTTGTTATCATAACTCAGCCAACCAATTAATAACATTTTGCCCTTGTCGAATATCCAGCCCATACATTAAGTGAGAAAGCCAGCAGTATTAACTTAGTGATTACTACTGTTCTTCAAAACGGAAAGAACTAAGTACAGATTGTACTAATGTAGAGTAGCAGCACTAACCTATACATGCAGTAGTAAATAGACGGGTAACATAAATTACCAACTAGCAATACTAATGTTACCTTGGCAGCACAAACTTCTTTTTGGCGGTATTAAGTATAACACAATCACGAATCAACCAATAAGATCATATCCATATCCAGCAACATCACTAATAACCATGTTCAACAAACACGAAGTTAATATGGGAACTAAAAAACAATCCTTAAAAATTAGCTATTTCACATTAAAGCAGATTTCATTCCCTAATACAAAAATCATAATCCAAACTACTGATGTAATTATGATGATATAATCATCACCACCACGAATCAGAATCACATCATGCTGCTTCTTTGTACCTTCAATCGTGTCGATACCTGCTGCTTCTACTCCTGTTCAAGAATCGAACACAGGGAACCTTGTATTTTATTATGACCACAACAGTATTTAACCAGAAATCCTAGAAGTTAAGGTTTTGTTTTTTTAAGAATAGTGAAATCATCATGATCCAATACTAAAGATACTGTACTTGTTTATAGCATCGACTACAACAGCATTAATTCCTAAGTCACACAGCAGAAACACTTCCAAATCATATAAAGTCGAATTATGTTAGGGTTTTGGTAAACCCTAAATCTCGTTCAAGAATAAAGAATTATGATCTTTTAAACACACATCACAAGTTTAAGTCGACTTTAGTTTGGGTTTATTTTCTACCTTTAGTTGCAGCAACACTCTTCCACGATCCACTAAACACATGTAGAAGTCAGATATATACACAACAAAAACACAACATACCTGCTTATTGTGTCAAACGAAAGCCAACAAACTTTGTGTATTCTGAAAAACATAACCATTAAGAACCGGATCGTTGCAACCTTCAACACCATCTTCAACTTTTCTATTTTTTTCGAATTAGGGTTTGAAAACCCTAGTTTTACCGAATTAATTACCGAAAACAGAAACTTTTGATGATTTACCGAATTTGCTCAAAACCCTAGTATCACCGATTTTCACCTTATGACCAAAAACAGAAACTCGAATCTATATACCTTCTTTTGTTCGACAATAAAACCTTGTAGAATCCTAGATCATGAGCCACATGGCTCCGATACCAATTGTGAAGATCGTTATAGACTCAACTAGGATCAAAAATAACAAAGTATTGATACGCAACGAAATATAAATAAAGAACAATGTTATTTTCATAAGGTTTTACATTCATACAAGCCCTAATTCTATATGATCAGTATAGAACGATTAGCTAACAATAACAGGATCAAAGAAACCTTTGATCTTAGAGCTAAACCACACTAGACGTCTACATCTTTAC
>BQNB010054228.1:0-19716 GCA_026074375.1 Tanacetum coccineum | reverse complement strand
ACAATGAATAAATCTACTACATCACAATGTATAAATCTACTACACCATAATATTATTTTACTATATCAAAATATATAAATCTACTACATCACAATGTTATCAATGACTTTACAGTGTAAAAATCTTTTGCATCACAATGTATGAATCTACTGCATCACAATGTAATTCTACTGCATCATGATGCATTAAAAAAAAATACCATGATGCAGTAACTATTATGCACTAAACAAAATTGTTCTACTGTGCATCAGAATGTTATTATATCACACCATCACATTGTTATCATACTGCTGAATCAAAATATATTATTACCGCATCACTATGTTAATTTACTGCATCACAATGTTAATTTACTACATCACAAAAAAATTACAACATCACAAAGTTATACATATTGTTGCTACCCAACGTTATCATACTTCTGAATCAAAAATAAATTTCTACTACATACATAATGAGGTATTTAATAAACTTAAAGTGATACGAAAATGTCTTGTGATGCACTGGACATATTTTTAGTGATGGCTCTAGGGTAACCTTATACTATGATGACAGAGAGTACATATTTAAAAAATGATGACACGTGATATATATCTATGATGCACCAAAATATACTAAACCACCAAAGATATTGTAAATGATATTTTCATAACACTAAGATAATGTTAAATTTTGTGGGTTAGTAGGTTTCAATTGTGTCAAGTATATGGTTTGACTACGTATACATGGATTGTGTATTACTTGTCGATAGGAAAAGTTGGTTTTATGTATGTGGTTGGGATTTTATGGTTTTTGGGGGATGTTATTAGTAGGGACTCGTGGGCTTGCTCGAAACTTACATTTGATGTAGTTGTTGCTTTGAGAATTTGGAATTTATGGTGAGGGTGTTATGTTATTGCATGCGGAGGTCTTAGGTGTGCTCCTGGGATATTATAGGTGGAGAAGTCATGGTTAAAAAGCTACTAAATCACATTGAAGAAATTTACTTACATCACAAGTATAATTCGTACTATTTCAAATATTTTTTTTCAACTTCAATAATAGAATAGAAATCTATTGGCATAATAATGTATCAATGGACGTTTCAGGGGGTCTATATTTTATTGCTCACATGTATGGAATTCTAGCTTCACATTGTTATCTTTCGGTTGATTAACTTTATGTTTGTGACTGCTATCACTCTGTCAATTTTACCTACATAAACTCTAGAAATGAATAATCTATTGCATCACAATGTTATAAATCTAGTGCATCATAATGTATAAATCTATTACATTAAAATGTTATTAACTGCATCATAATGTATAAATCTAATGCATCACAATGCATAAATTTACTGCATCATAATGCATAAATTTACTGCATCATAATGCATAAATTTACTGCATCAAAATGTTATTTTATTGCATTAAATATGAATAGAAAAAAGATATCGAGGACACTTCAAGAACAATGAGATTCTATTGAATTGATGTTTAGTAAAAAAAGATGCACGTTTTACGACCAAAAACATGTATCGTAAGTAATGATATAATATCTACATAGTACTTATTGCAAAAAAACGAATACTAAAATTATGTTGCTCTAAGAATAGATACTCTCATCCCAGCTCTTTATGGCTCTAATGGTTGCTTTCTTTTCATCAATGAGCCTAAGACGATGACTCGTCCATTTACCATAAAAGTGGTTTCCACTTTCCAACCAACCGATCATCATCACCTAAAGAAATAAACTAAAAGAGTAAGAATCTAATACTACTAAAGTGAAATAAAGATTTATATTGCGATGCACCAAGCATTTACACTGTGATGCACCACATATTTAACTATAATGTAGTAAAAACACAACTTTATAAATCTACTGCATCGCAATGTATTAATCGACTGCATCACAATGTAAAAATCTACTTCATCACAATGTTATAAATCTGTTGCATCACAATGTTCAAAATCTACTGCAACACAATGAAAACACCAAAAATCGGATAATCATATTCAAAAGATAGCTGATACCAGCTTAAAATGCCATGGCAGGTACTACTCACTGTTGCATAGCTTTCTCAATGTAATGAAGGTTCTTCTTTTTTGATCTATTTCTAGTCCATCCCAATTTTCCAAGTTTGCAGTTGAACTCATGTTTCCACAGGTATCAGGCTTCACCAGATATTAAGAGTAAAGACCCTAGTGTCAAGTATATCGGGATCTTGGCATCTGCTTGTTTTTCGTTGGTAGCAACGCGGCTGAAATGCATCACACAAGATGACTCTAAGGAGACTAGAGCTACTTTTGGTACTAAATACTGCATCATATTGTAAATTTAATGCACCACAGTGTAAATTTTACTGCATTAAATTGTATATTTTAATGCATCACAGTGTAAATTTTGCTGCATTAAATTGTATATTTTAATGCATCATAGTGTAAATTTTACTGCATTAAATTGTATATTTTAATGCCCATTAATTAGGGTTTGTTGAATGAGGAAGGAAACCCTAGTTTTTGTTTGGGTAGGAAGAAGGGATTGAGATGGGTCGACATATGGGTTATATATACAGGGGTTGTTTTGGTACTCGGGGTTTTCTAACTTATGTGAAATAAACTAAAGTTGTCATATTTATTTGTTAATTAATATTATTAGTCTTCTTTTAGCTCGAGTTGCTAGTGACGCAACTGATGATTCTGAGCTTTCTTCTGAACCAGTTTGGTTCCAATAAGCGTGAATTTAATTTCACAGTAGGCATGTTTGGTTCTAGTAGGTACTATGCAAATATGATGAGTTCTGAGAAAGCGATCACTGTGGCGGAAGTTGAACCACTTGTGAAGGACTTTGCAAGCAGATGGAAAGCAACAATAGAGCTGATGCACGGTTTACAGCTTCGTGGTTAGAGTTGGTTCGAGCTATATTTGATATATGATTTGTGGTTTGGTTTGGAATGGATGTCGACCGTCATTTTTTCATGAAAGAAATATTTTTCAAACTATAAACGATGTTGTTTAAGCTCTGATCTTTCATACATAAACTGATCATTTTTTATTTGGTTCATGGTCTAGTTAACTCACTCTGCTGGTCCGGTTTCTGGTTTTGTTTGTATCTCATTTAGCCATTTATACGACACTGATCCATTTTCAACTTAACCCACTAAATATCCTAAGGGGAAGAGGTCTAAAGCCTCCTGGAAAGGTTTCACATTAACTAAACTTGCCGTCTAATTTGTTGTTTCCTACATGTGGTTTGCTATGAGCCTAATAAGGTTGCAATCAACAATCCAGGTGAGAGAAGGCTTTGTTCGGTGTGTGGAAAGAAAGGAGGTCACAATTCCAGGACTTGTATAGATATTAAAGCATTACTTATGTTTTCAATTCTAAGATGTATATCATTTATTAGCAAACATCAATACAATAGTGTCTTAGTTTTTCGTAATACTTTGTATCTTTCTGTACATGCATAATAGTTATTGCATGTTATTTGTTTATTGTATTATGATGCAGTAAAATATACATTGTGATATATTGTGATGCAATAAAATTTACATTATGATGCAGTAAAAATATACAATTTAATGTAGTAAAATTAACACTGTGATGTAGTAAAATTTACAAAGTGATGCATTAAAATATACAATTTAATGTAGTAAATTTATACTGTGATATAATAAAATATACAATTTAATGCAGTAAAATTTGCACCATGATGCAGTAAAATATACAATTTTAATGCAGTAAAATTTACCATGTGATGTAGTAAAATATACAATTTAATAGTAAATTTACAATTTAATGTAGTAAAATATACACTCATGAAGTAAAATATACATTAATGTAGTAAATTTTACACTATGATGTAGTAAAATTTACACTGTGATGCAGTAAAATATACAATTTAATGCAGTAATATTTATAATTTGATGCAGTAAAATATACAATTTAATGCAGTAAAATTTACACTGTGATGCAATAAAATATACAATTTAATGCAGTAAAATTTGCACTATGATGCAGTAAAATATACAATTTTAATGCAGTAAAATTTACAATGTGATGCAGTAAAATTTACAATGTGATGCAGTAAAATATACCATTTAATGCAGTAAAATTTATACTGAGATGCAGTAAAATTTACACTGATGAAGTAAAATATACAATTAAATGTAGTAAAATTTACAATGTGATGCAGTAAAATATATAATTTAATGCAGTAAAATTTATACTGTGATGCAGTAAAATCTACATAGTGATGCAGTAAAATATACAATTTAATGCAATAAAATTTCCAATGTGATGTAGTGAAATATAGAAGTTAATGCAGTAAAATTTACACTGTGATGCAGTAAAACATATAATTTAATGCAGTAAAATTTACAATTTGATGCA
Source organism: Tanacetum coccineum (assembly GCA_026074375.1). Taxonomy (NCBI): domain Eukaryota; kingdom Viridiplantae; phylum Streptophyta; class Magnoliopsida; order Asterales; family Asteraceae; genus Tanacetum; species Tanacetum coccineum. Next base: position 15,346 of record BQNB010054228.1, on the reverse strand, counting down.
GTAAAATTTACATAGTGATGCAGTAAAATATACAATTAATGCAAAATGCGATGCAATAAAATATAGAAGTTAATGTAGTAAAATTTACACTGTGATGCAGTAAAATATACAATTTAATGCAGTAAATTTACATAGTGATGCAATAAAATATACAATTTAAATGTGATGCAGTTAAATTTACACTATGATGCAGTAAAATATACAATTTAATGCAGTAAAATTTACAATTGTATTGAACTTAATTGAATGATCAATACCCTCAGTACTTTGCTTATGAACACTTTTAGTCTCAAATATTTTCAAAAAAAATTCAAAAATTTTTTTTCCCAAAAAAAAATTGTGGAATTTTTTTTTCGAAAAATGAGAACATAAAACCATCCCAATCGATGACTAACATTCATTTTGAATCAAATGAATTTTTTACTTTCAAATAGTTATTCGTTATGTGCAGAAACTAAGAAAGAGTAGCTAGTGAAGAAACTTAGTGCATCACAGTGTATAAGAAAGATGTCACTTAGGAGGGAAAATGATTGTGAGTGTTCATAAGTTAGATGTGCTTAGAGGGGAATGTAGTGTTTGTGTGCGCTTAAGCAATTGGCTTGTCATTTGTTGGCGTAGTGGCTTGTTTTTTATATGTGGTATTTAGCCATATAAATTTGTAATTATTGAGTTTGGTCTATAAATTTGTAATTACTACTTAATAATTACTTTTGATTACTGTTGATATCTGAATGAATGAAGATAGATGCACTAAACTATAAACCGTGTTGCATTAAAAATACTAGTACATCATAGTTTATGCAACTGGTGCATCATAATGTGTATATCAAGTGAATCATAATGATGTAAACTTATTGCATCACAATGTATATAAATCTATTGTATCACAATGTTATATATATCTTTAAAATTATACTGCATCACATTATGTTCTCCTACATTAATGTCATCATAATACTGCATTACAATGTTATCATATATCTTTAATTCAGAATAATTTAATAGTAAAATTACACTGTGATGCACCACGCATTTAACTATAATGCAGTATAAACACAACTTCGATGCACCAAACTGTGATGCACCCATATATTACCTAGATATTTAAAATGTTATAAACCTGCTGCATCACAATGTTATTTACTGCCACCACAATGTATAAATCTATTGCATTACATTGTCATTTTAAATATTTGTAAAATTCAATGTCATAAATCTAATGCATCAAAATGTTATCTACTGCATCACAATGGTATAAAATTGTTGCATCACAGTGTATATAAATCTACTGCAGCACAATGTTTGCTCTGTGAGGCTTAAAGGTTTCTGGAAGAGTTGCTATTGCTTTTCCGACATTCTTCAAGATTTCTGGTTTGACCCTACAGAAGATATCTGACTTTTAGCAATAGTGGAGGCTGGCAACTTTGACAACATAAAAATCTAGTCCAATAAGCTGAAAACCAATCCCTCTTTGAAGTGACGTAATCCTTGCTGGCCAAGAATTCGTCATTAAGGATTGAGGTAACCTTATTTTGTATCCACCTATTTAATCTAACCATTAAAAGAGTCAGGGAAAATCAGTGATTTGATGGTTACACTCCGTACCTCCAAACCCATTTCCAAGTATGATTCGATTCTCACAATTGCACTAAATTTCCAACAATCCTCCCCAATTTAGATGAAAATTAAACATTAAAAAGAACATGTGCATAAAGGAAAATGTCCTAAGGATTGAATTTCCGTCTTAGTAAATTACACGTTTAAATATTCGAGAATCATGGTGCTCTAGGAATTGAACCCTTCAACCCATTTGAATAACTAAAGATAAAATACACACAAGTTTTCAAACACTTAAACGCTCCTGACACTATACAAGCCATGTGTCCATATCCAATTCATGAATGTTGTAAGAGCCAAACTACATGCTTTCTGAAGCGGCAAAACTTCAACATTCACATAGGTGGTTCTTGTTTATTCATGCTCTTCCTAAGTACTTTTTCAAAGAAACTAACCATTAAGAAGTAGAGACTTCATCCTCCTTTTCAACAGGTTCCAAGCATATCCGTGGGGTGATTGTAAAACATGTTATTTAGTCTACTAAACGTTCTACTTTCCACATTGAACTCAGCTACCAAGTTTCATTAGTAGGGAGTTAGGTGTCCTAGCATTCAGTGACTTGGTTGGACTTTAAACCTATCCCTTTAGAAGACTTTAAAACCAAGTCTCTAGCCAGTCCCTTCGTCAAGTGATCAACTATGTTTTGTTGAGACCTCACATACTCTATAACCCTATTCGTGATAAGCTCACGAATCATGCTATGCTTGACACCTAAATGTCTAGACTTCCCATTGTACATTTGGTTTAAAGCCTTTGCCAATGTAGCAGCACTATCACAGCGGATAGATATAGGTGCTATAGGTTTGGACCACAATGGAAATTTAAGGATCAAGTTTCTCAACCATTCAGCTTCCTTACCAACAATTGTTAAAGCCACAAATTCATATTCCATTGTTGAGCTAGTGATGCAAGTTTGTTTCTCGAATTCCTAAGAAATTACACCTCCACCAAGCATGAATACCCAGCCACTGATAGACGAATTGTCTTCAGTATTGCTGATCCAGCTTCCATCAGTGTATCCTTCGAAAATTGAAGGATAACCACTATATGTCAAACTATAGTCTATGGTTTTCTTTAAATACTTCAGTACCTGCTAAATTTCTTGCTAGTGTCGAGTACCAGGATTACTAGTATACATGCTCAGTTTACCCACCGCAAAAGCAATATCAGGCCTTGTACAAGTCATGACATACATCAGGAAGCTAATCACCCTAGAATATTTAAGTTGAGATGTAACATCCGAGAATTTTCGGATTTTTAGAAGACTAGTTTATCCTTTGACTTTTAGGTCTGGCTTGACTTACAAGAACAACCATCTAAATCACGTTTTCACGGCTCGGACCCTAAAGTAATTCTATGTGAAACGACATTCCTGACAACTTTTCAGTTTTGCCCGAGACCTGGAAACGAGCCGAAAAGGGCTAAAACAGCACCGCAAACATTATTCGAACAATATATACAACGCGGACACACAAAAACAATTAAATTTGTTTTTAAATTATCAGTATTTATTTAATAAAAATATTAAATAAATTGGCCATCATTTTAATTAAAAGCGTTGCGGATAACGCGAATACTCGAGTTGAAATCCAAATTTTATTTCGGACAAGACGAAACCGGTTCACAAAATAAATAACAGATATTTTATTAAATGTTATAAAATATTTATGAAACATTATCAAGTAAATACTCATTTTTATCAGAAAAATGATTCGGAAAACAATGGCGCAAGTTTCGTGAGTTGAATCATCCGTTAAGTCGCTCAAATGAGTCCCGAACCGTTTTTACCAAAACTATAATAAAGAAGTTACACTTTAGACCCTGGACTATTTCAACTTGTCACTTTTGATTTAAAGTTTTAATATATATATAAAATTATATATATTATTTCATTTTATACAAATTTTTCACACACACTCTTTTTATAACTCTCTCTCTCTCCCTATTATCCGGCCACCGCCCCTCCTCCATCTCCGGCGACTTCTCCGGCCACCACCGCCGCGCCGCCGCCGGAAAACTTTTCCGGCGGAGTTTTTCCGGTGAGCTCCAAAAACACTCCCCATCTTCCGATCTATTCGATCCCCATACCCACTCTCCCTCACGCGCTCCATCACCTCCCCACTCCACCCACACCGCCGCTGCCTCCCCTCCATCCACCACCATGTTCATCACCACCCCCATCACTCCATCATCATCACGATCGCCACCACCCTCTTATAACCATCATCTCCAGCCGCCGCTGCTACACCACAAAACCACCACCTCCACCCCGCTGCCACCATTGTACAACCACACCAAAGAGGTGCGGTTAGTTTTCTCGAGCACCCCAAAAAGGGTGCGTTGGTTTTACAAGTTCACCAAATAGGGTGCGTTGGTTTTGTGGTTAACACCCAACGAGGGTGCGTCTGGTCCGGGTAAGAGCACCACAGCCAAGGGTGCGTTTGGTTTGCGTGTGGGTTTGAAATAAGCACCGAAGCGGGTGCGGGTTGGTTTGGTTTATCAGCGGGAGGTGTTTGTTTGATATGTATAAGACCCGAAAAAGGGTGTGTCGGGTTGTTGTGGTTCACAGCCGGGTATAGGAGGGGGGGTGTGTGCGTCGGGTGGGGGTGTGCGTCGGGTGGCTGCGGGGACAGTCGGGGCAGCCGAGGGTGAGTCGGGTTCGGGTTAAAACCCGACAAGGGTGTGTTTGGTTTAAGTGTTATAGCAAGATTTGAGGTGTTATGTTGCGGGTTGACAGATTTGGGATGTTTGGGTTAACACAGCCAAAGGGGTGTTTGTTTTTGGGGTTGACAGCCAAACGGGGGTGTTTGGTTTGGCTGTTTTGCCAAACGGGGGTGTTTGGTTTGGCTGTTTTGCCAAACGGGGGTGTTTGGTTTGGCAGTTTATGACATTTGGTCAGTTTGGTCCCGGTGGTTTATCACCAACGAGGGTGAGTTGGGTTTTCACCCAAGACTAGGGTGCGTATGGTGTATTAACAGCAGACCCGGGGTGTTTGTTTTATTGGTTATAACGAAAATGGGCGTGTTTGGGGTCCGGGTCAGCAGCGAGAAGAGTGCGTTTGGCTGTGAAACATCAAAGCTAGGGTGCGTTTGATTAGCGGCAATCAACAAGGGTTCGTTTGGTTTATACATATCAAAACAACAAATGAAAACAACATAAGGTTTTAATAAATATAAACCGGACATATATAATGGTGGTTTAAAAATGGTTAAATAAATATATTCTTATTATATTGTTTCCTACTTAATCTCGTTTAAATATATATGTATATATTTGAAACACGCGAGTTAATTGGAAATGGAAAAACATTAGATTATATAAATATGGGTAACGTTATATAAACGGAAAATCATGACGAAAGTTATATAAGTTTTTATATTTAGTAATGTGTTACTAAAGCTACTATTATTTTAGAAGCCAATAAAATGGACTAAGTTATATTTTAAAGATATACTAAAATATAACTGTATAATAACCTGACAACGAACGAAAACTATACTTTTACATTGAGACGATTATTTTAGACGCGATTTGTCGAGGAAACGAAATATAAGTTATAAAATATTATTTTATATTTTATAATTATCAGCTAGAAGGTAACCTAATAATTGTTGTAAAAGGCTTTACAAACACTGTTTAACTTAATTGGTAATCTTAAAACGTACGATTACGTTGATACAGGAACTTTTTATTTATTTAATTAAGTGGTGATTTCAGAAAACGAGTCAAACTATTTGGTTTAATTAATTATTCACACTTATTATATAATACCTGCAAGGTATATTATACTTGTCATTAATCTTTGGGTTGTTTGTCTTTATGAGTTATATAAGGGTTTATTTTTCACATGAAATATATACGGAATATATATTACACACTTTGGGTATATTTTAAATTTATTTATTTAACCAACCACCAAACCATTACAACGATAAATCTAAATCTTTATCAACGGGTCGCGTTGATGTGACTATTCATCGGGAAACCCAAACACATTATCCTAGGCTAGTGGGACTTAGCCGTTAAGTTAAGCTGCATCTTCTCGGTCAGGCAGCTTCGTCTTCCGTTCGTATTGTGCATATTAGATGCCTATCTGCCAATCGTTCTTCATCATCAATGTGAGTTCATAACCTCGCTTTTCAATCTTTTGAATGTTTATAAACCCGCGAGGGGGAATACATGCTTGTCTACAAACTCTTTACTTACTGTGTTATCTTATAACAATGTGATTGTTTTTAAAGGATATTATGAGTTCATAGCCCCACATTTACTAGTATGGTAATGTTTTATATATTTTTGGAGTGAAACATGCATTGTTTTGATAAATGGACAACCGTGGTTCAATTTGTATATATGATTACGTGTTGCCAAAGTAGCGATAACCCGAGTTGAGCCCCTTTATCATGAACTGTCAATTGCATAGATGTAGTTGTGAATTACATTATGTGAGCGCGAATGTTATGAATAGATCTATTTGGGAAACAACCTCCCCGTTCGGGGTGAATAGCTATCAACCGGGAATACGAACGTTCATAAACATGTTGAATTTGGGGATGTTTTGGGTTAGACATCTAACGGGGCAGAAATTGCTAATATCATATTATTGCAAGAAGATGTCGAGCTTCAGTGTCATGAGCTTAGGAAACGTAATCAGGGTCTCGTGATGTTTGCATTTGTTGTTTCATCACGGGAAGTTTATATGTTGTGATAAGTGCTGTTTGCTTTATCACGGGGAAAATCTTGTGGTCCTATGTTATACGTTTTGGCGACTATTTGGAGATTTAAATGGTCTGACATGTTTTGCAACTGTTGATTTTAGAAATCATACATATATTTTGAAAGGACATTTAAGGAATTAAATGGTCATATATACTTTGGAAACCTTTGGGTTATTATTCATATCTAAACTAACCTATGAACTCACCAACTTTATGTTGACGTTTTTAAGCATGTTTTTCTCAGGTGATATAGATACTTGGATTATCTGATGTGCATTGGAGTCTAAATTGACAAGATTTCATACTTGGGTTTCTACAAATGATCAAATCTCGTCGTGTTGCTTTCAAGCTTTTCATTGTGATGCAATTATGGGACAACTATTATTTTGATTTCGGAAAATCAATGAGATTGTTTTACAAACGACACATTTAGAGGTCGTTCTCTTGTATCTAGCGTTGTGTATTATGAAGTAGCACCCCAAGTGGTATTCCGCTGCGTTGTGATTTTTGGGGGTGTTACATCACGTGCTGCCAAAGTGGCAGTGACATCTTGGTCAATCATTGCTTGAAGTTGGGCATTAGTGACCGATGTGGTGGGGGTTGCTATTGGGGCTGGGGTTGTTGTGACCGGTGTTGACCTTGTAGCTCGTTTTGGTGCCATTTTCTTCAATCACAAGAAAATACATAACAGTTAGATTTTATTAAAAATCATAAACCATGGACAGGATATGACGTGAAAAATAAAGTGAGATCACATCACTAGTGGAAATTTACAACTGAATTGTAATCACACAACTATGATATAATCAAATCGACTTTCATCACCACAAATAAGGTGTATTAGACATGTTCTTAATACCACCCATTTCATATATAACTGGAAAACATACATGATTGGCTCAGATACAAAATGATCACCTCGATTAGGTTACAAGATAAAAGAATATATACAACCTAAAGCCATACTAGTCGGGAGTTACCCGTAATACTTAGTAGGCTATACAACATAGCTAGACAAAAGACAAAAGATCCATACCGGATAGCTAATCAAAACAAAATGATTTTTACGCCTGCTAGCTGGTGTACCCTTAAAAACATAGCAGGACAATATAGTATAGCTACATATGGTAGAAAAGTACCTAGGCTATACTACCGTTTCCTCTAAGGTGTCATCGCGTGCTCCAACCTCCAAAGCCTAAATACGCATAATATGCCTCGTCGCGCGATCATCCGCGTCTTGACGCTGCCACTCGTGGCGACGCGCCTGAGTCTCTAACATTGTAACCCGTGCCTCTAATGCCCTGTTGTAAGTCTCAGACATAGCCAAGGCCTGACGGGTCTCCATACTCTCTTGCTCGTAAGCAAGTCTCTCTCTCCTCAATACCTCAATCTCAGCTCTCACGGCTACACGATCCTTCTGGGCATCGTGATGTCGTGAGTAAAACTCCGAACTCTCTCTACTGCGAACATCTACCTGGTAACTGACCCTCAAGTTGACCACCTCTAAGGCGTCCATCATCCTCCTCTTAGTATCTCAGACCCTAGTCTTCATAGTGTCTACAAAACTACAATCGACCCTACGGGCTATAGTGGGTCTTGGCTATCTCGCAGCAGCAGCAACAGAACTCTCCCCAACCTCACACCTAGGTCTAGGAGCAGTAAGTAGTATCCTCTTCCGAGGTGGTGTGTCAGCCTTGGGAATATTAGCTCCGCAGCTAGTGGATGGTGCATGTAGTGGTATAGGTAACAATGGTGGTGTCCCTGATGGGAGTAGTGGATGATAGGTGGATGGTGTTGCAGCTCTTATCTGAGCCATGACTACTTTAGTACGTGAGGGTCGGATAAGTGAGGGTAAAAAGGATGGTGGTTGGTGGAGGTGAGATGTCACCATAGTTATAGTATGCCTTATTAGGTGCCTCATCCTCAGCTGGCACTAAGTCCTCAGGGTGCTCAGGCTTAGGAATGTACACTAGTACATGATCCTCCAGCTCCATGGGATCAGGTACATACTTTGGAGAACGTGGTGCCTGCTCCAGTAACTGTCTGGCAGCCTCTCGTAAGGATCTCTGTGGGATTACTCCTATGATCGTGTTCAGAAGTGAAAGAAGTATAGGTAACTGCGAATCCAGCTGACATGATATTGTGACAGCAGAAATAATTATATGAGTATAATTATATATGGCTCTTAGAGTTATATACATTGTATATATATACTATGTATATCAATTATGAATGCATCTAGGAATTTCAAGCTTTTCATTGTGATGCAATTATGGGACAAATGTTATATCAATTTCAAGGAAATCAACGAGATTACTTTTCAAACGACACATTTAAAGGTCGTTCTCTTGTATCTAGCGCAGTGTATTATGAAGTAACGCCCCCGGACACATTTCCGCTGTAACACCCCCAAAATGGCTCGCAGTGGAATAAGAGTCCGGGGCATGTCACATCTTAGATCAATAACACAAGATATATATAGAACGACTATTAAAAGTCATTTAAAACTGATACATTGGGTTTAACAAACATTTGTTACAAAAAGCCTGAAGCTTAATTTCTTCATTGTCCACATTACAAAGATACTAGTTCATAATACATGATTCTCAAAATATAATGTAACCATACCTTTAAGCATGTCATCCCAAAATACAAAATCACTAATGTATCGCTTGCACCTTGTGCTTACTGACCTCCTGAAAAACATTGCTTTAAAACGTCAACAATAATGTTGGTGAATTCATAGGTTTGATAAATCATATAAAGTTGGACCACAAGATTTCCCAAGTGTATGATAATGCAACAGATGCAGAAATCATATAAATGTAATTACGTTGCTCTAAGCTCATGACACTGAAGCTCGACATAAATATATGGCAATATATAATTGCCCACATTGCCCGTATTGATGTTCTAACCCGCAACATCCCTAATCCGACATGGTATACGTTCGTTTGCCTAGTGATAGCTAATCACCCGAACGGGGTTGTCAAACCCAATAGATCTATTCATAACACTCGCGCTCACAGTCCAGTAATTGACAGTTCATGATAATGGGCTCAGATTGGGTTATCGCTACTTAGGCAACACGTAATCATAATATAAAAGTATCCACTTGTGTCCAGTTATAAAAACAATGCATGTTTTCCACCCCAAAACTTATAAAACAAAATCATGTAAAATGTGGGGCTATGAACTCACCTTGAGTTACTGATAATCCAAATATCACAGATAGCGCGTCACGTAAATGATCGAATGCAACCTAAATTAACATAGGTCGTATAAGCACTAATCGCTTTGATTAACTAACATCATATACAAGTCTATGTTAGTTACATCATACTATCGTTCGGGCTATCATAATTTAAGAGGTCATGTAGTGACGTATGAGGAGCTAGGACACTTTAAATCGTAAATCCAACAACTCGTCGATACGCCACCCCGAAGAGGCCTCATTATGAAACTCCCTAGTAATATAGTACTTTGATAACCACATATAATTCTATATAGCTTCATCACCGTCTATTTGTAATTTAGAAATCGTTGTTATAAAATGAAAACGTTTATAATTATCGTTTTAGTAAAACTAGCATAACTTTCCCGTTTTAAACCCGTTTCTCGCGTTTCTTATGTACACGCTTTCGTATTAAGATGAGTGATCAAAATATTAAGTTTTTAAATTTTCAACATTCTGTGGTGAATTGTGTTTTTACTGTTCATAGCAGCTATAAACCTATTTTGTGTTTTAATTAGCGTAAATTCGTAAATGTAATAACTTATCCGTTTTAATCCTGATTTTAGCGATTCCTTCGAGTATGTCTTTGTTATTGAAAGATATATCATATTTTATAAAGTTGGGTTTGCTGATGAATAGTAAATTTTACTGTTCATAATTTATAAAATTACTTTTATAAACTCGAATTATCGTAAACGTCATATTTTATTCGTTTTAGCTCTGTTTTTAGTAATTCTTTCGAGCACGTTCTTGTAATTGAAATTTATATTTATTTATAAAGTTTTAAAAAATTAATGTTTCTGTCATGAACAGTAACTTTTTATAAAAGTATTTTTATACATTTTAAGTATATAAACTTGCGTAATTCATAACTTCTTCGTTTTTAATCAAAAATTACATTTCTTATTGTTTTGGAATCCTAAAATTATGTATAATCTGTTAAAAATACAAACTTTCTGTTTTATATAATTTTTATAAAAGTTATTTTATAAACCCGTTTAATTAACGTATAACTCGTAATTAGCGTATCTTTTTCGTTATTAATCCGTTTTTCGAGTTTCTTATCTTTTTGGAATCGTCATGAGGTGTACTATCTTTATAGTTCATAATATGGCTGTCATAGGACACGAACCAAAACAGCCCCTAAATGTCTTTTTGAGTTTATTTGTATAACTTTGTTTTTATAACTTACTTTCTATACTTTCCAACTTAATAATTACCACAAGCCTTTTATAATTACATATGTCATATGTCTTATATATATTAAAGTCCATTAGTTCATATCTTGTCCAAATATCCAAGTTAACAAGTTCCATAATGATACTTTTAATCACAACTTTCTTAAGAAATCCTTAAAACCCTAATTTGTACATATACATGTTTACACTTAACCAACAAGTTACAACACTTATAACCCCATTATATCATGATATTATCAACCTAATATCATATGAAAAAGTGTACAAAAGCATAATCACAAGTAAAAATCCTTTTTACATATTTAAAAGTCCTAAATGGTGATTTTACTATATAGAACATCATATACATATAAAATCATGAAAATGAAAAGATAAAGGTTTTAGGTAACCTTAGTGATGAATGATGACAATGAAAAATATGTGCTAAACCCTTGTTTAGACTTTAAACCCAAGCTTGCACACTTGAAACCCTAGTTTTCCATTAGAAACCCTAATCTTCCTTTCTTGCTTCAATACTTGTAAATGGTTAACCAAGGCTTGCAAATACCTTAGTATATCTTAGGAATGATGTGTGATGGCTTGTATATGTTGAAGAAAAATTTGTATGGATTATTATAGAGGGGTGTTTTGAGCCGTGGGCTATGAAGGAGCAAAAGGGAGGTTTGTTTTGATTTTCACCAAGTGTTTTTGTGTTGTATGTTTTCTCTTACAAGTATACTTGTATTATATATGAGCTAGTTGGTCAAAAAGTTTGCAATAGTGTTTAAGAAACAAGATGAGGATTTTAAGGAGAGCTTATGGTTAGGTTGGAACATGGTATGGCTAGGTTTAATGAGGATATGTTGTACAAGACCAAGTGGAAGATTTTTGTGTGATCTTGGTCTCCTAGTTGTTGTTGTGCCTTTGATTCAGATGTGAATTAACAATAAATAATATATTAAAAATCATATGAATAAAAAATATTATAACGAGAATTTATAAATAACAAAATCCGAACACAATGGCGGTTAAGGGTTATATAAATACAATATTTATTAGTTTGTGAGTTTCGATATAACAACGTAAATATATATGTCATATCTGATAGACGCGGGAGTTGGAAAAACGGAAACGTGAATACTTGCAACATATATATTATAACTAGAAAGCGCGTGCATTTGAAATATTGAAAAACGAACGATTTCAATATATATTGATAAAAGGGAAAACGTAGAGTTTTAAGAAAACGGAAAACGTTACATAAACTGGAAAGTCAATGAATAATATGTTAAATATAAATCTTCTATATTATAATAGGTTTAACTAAAACTTATAATTACTAAAACCGATAAAGACATTAAAGTTATATTTTAAGGTATATTAAAATATAACTACATCATAATTTGACAACGGGCGAAAACTATATTTTTACAATGAGTCGATTGTGTTAGACGCGATTCGTCGAGGAAATGAAATATAAGTTATAAAATATTATTTTATATTTTATAATTATCAGCTAAAGGGTAACTTAATAATTGTTGTAAAAAGGACTTTACAAACATTGTTTAACATAATTGGAACTCTTGAAATGTACGACTACGTTTATACATGAACCTTTATTTTATTAAGCGGTGATTTCAGAACACAAGTCAAACTAATTGGTTTAATTATCCACACTTATTATATAATACCTGCGAGGTATTATATACTTTTCACTAATCTTTGTATTAATTGTCTTTGTGATATAACTTACGGTATGAAGCATATAAGGGTTATTTATCATATGTAATATATAAAGTATATATATATTACACACTTTGGGAATATTCTAAATTTATTTATTTAACCAACCACCAAACCATTTCAAAGATTAAATCTAAATCTTTTATCAACGTGTCGCGTTGACATAACAATTCTCCGGGAAACCCAAATACATTATCCTAGGCTAGTGGGACTTAGCCGTTAAGTTAAGCTGCATCATCTCGGTCAGACAGCTTCGTCTTCTATTCGTACTGTGCATATGAGATGCCCATCTGTCAATCATTCTTCATCATCAATATCAATTAGATGCCTACCTATCAATCGTTCTTCAACATCAAGGTGAGTTCATAGCCCCACGTTTTACATGTTTTACATATATTTTGGGGTGAGAACATGCTTGTTACAAATTCAATTACGTGTTTGATTTAAACTCGTTACGTGCTCATTTTCAACTCGTTTGCATACATGTTTACAAACGCGTTCACATGGTTTATTACCTGTTTGGTTTACATACTCATTTATATATCTCGCGAGGAGATACAATATTTGGTTTACTTTTTAAACGTGAGCACATACTATATGTTATGTTTAGGGATTAGCTCCGGTTGTATGTTGCAAGTAATTCAATGCTGAGGGTGTCCAAGTGGGGACATTCAGTATAGGCACACGTCAGGTAATTCAATGCTGAGGGTGTCCAAGTGGGGACATCCGGTGTAGGCACACGTCAAGTAATTCAATGCTGAGGGTGTCCGGGTGGGGACATCCGGTGTAGGCACACGACAGGTAATTCAATGCTGAGGGTGTCAATTGGGGACACCGGTGTTAGGCACAACGTCAAGTAATTCAGTGCAGAGGTTGTCCAGGTGGTGACATCCCTTTGTAAGCACATGACCATTGTTATGTTAGCGACTTAGTTTCATGAAACTTAAAGTAATGGTAATCATGGGTTTTATACACACCTTGAATAAAGAGGAAATACATATTTTGGAATAATTGTGATCCAGACATTGACACGAACATTTTAGGACTATTAGGGGAGATAGAAATGGTCTTGCATATTTTAAAGCTATTTGATTTCTAAAAATCATACATACTTTTGGAAGGACAATTAAGATTTAAATGGTCACACAATTATTTATGATACCGTAGGGAGACCAGTAGTCATTAAACGTTTTTTATGACACTGTGAAGTATACCGTGGGCAGATACATTTATATGGGACTAACGTTTTGTAATATACAAACCTATGAACTCACCAACTTTATGTTGACCTTTTTAAGCATGTTTTTCTCAGGGAAATTATATGCTCGGATTTCTTAGAAGTGCATTTGTAGTCTATACATTCAGCTTTTTCATTGTGATGCAATTATGGACAAATGTATAATAAATTCAAGATTTTGATTAAATCAACCAAGGATTGTTATTCAAACGACACATTAGAGGTCTTTCTCTGTATCTAGCCTGTGTATTAAGAAGTAGCACCCAATGTGGTATTCCGCTGCAATTGTCGTATTTTTTGGGGGTGTTTACATCATATTCTTGTTTGCGGCATTGGCAATGAGATATTCGATGGCCTCTATTCAAGCAACTGGAGCAAATGGATTCTTCAAAAATCAATACCTTCCTCCTGAAAGATATCCCTTTGGCCACTAACCGAGCTTTTGTTTTTAGTACATCACCTATAATAATCAAGCTTCACTTTGTAGATCAACTTGAGAGCGATAACCATAACATAGATTGGGCGAGGTACTAATTCCCATACTTCAAGTCGATCAAATTAAGTATAAATACCCCTCTCCAAGTATGGGGAGGGGGTTGGTTCTTGTTAATTCTCATTTGTAATTTTGCAAGTAATCTTCCAATCCTTTTCTTCTCTCTACCTTTCTCTCTCTAACTTCTCTCTAAACTTCTTCCATATTTTCACATCTTATTTTTCTTGTTTCAATAAAGAAGTGAAAGTGATTTTATTAGTGACGACACATTTTCTAAGATGATCTGGTGGTTGAGCAACTCGGTTAGGTTTAGCTAAACTAACATCCCCTGATGATGACTATGCAGAACCAGGTTCTCTAGTAACAGGGTTAAATGAGGGATGTAGAGCATCTTGAGTAATTAGGGTGTCTTTGACAGTGGGTCCATTTGCAACACCTTGATGTCGGACTGGAGGTTGCATATCTGATAATGACGGTGAAACACTTGTAGACGGTGCATCTTAAGAAAATGTTGTAGACAAAGATGTACCAGGTGGAACAACTTGAGCGTTAACTGTAGTAGCAGAAGGTACTTGTTCATTGACTCGAGATTGTTCAAAGTATTCATCAAACATCGGTTGAAATAAAATCTCCAGCTCTTTATCGGTTGGTAGAACAGAAGTAGTTGCATGGACATGTGTTGGGGCGAGCCTTGAATTGAGTTATCCAGGGGTCATCATGATAGGCTCAGGTCCTGAACTAATGCGTTTAGGAGCCATTGTCTGATGCAGCTCATCAAATGTGACGTGAATTGTTTCCATTAGTCGACGAGTTCTCTTGTTGTAGACTCTATAGCCCTTCCTGCTATGAGCATACCCAACGAAAATCCCAATGTCAGCTTTGGCTTGCAATTTTCCTAGATCTTGGCTATCATTTGTAGGGTAGCACAGAGCACCAAATACTCGAAGAAATATAAGATCAGGCTTTTTATCATGCACAAGCTCATAAGGGGTTTTGTTGTGACGAGTATGAATTAGGGATCGTTTCTGGGTATAACAAGCAGTAGCGACAGCTTCTGCACACAGAAACATCGATGCTTTTGAGAATATCAGTATTGTACGTGTTGCTTCCACAAGTGTACGATTT
>BQNB010054227.1:0-39637 GCA_026074375.1 Tanacetum coccineum | reverse complement strand
AAGAAGGATAAAAACTCCGGAGGAGTAGCCTTCAACCGAAGGATCTCCTCGTCCCTTTCAGCTTCAAGAATAGTAGCTTGATTTAGAGCAGCGGAAAGGCGGGCCACCTCAGCATGGACTTTGAAAAAGAAGCATCGGAGGAAGTAAGTTTATCGTTAAACCCAGAAACCTGCTTCTTCAAGGCAGCTACTTGAAATTCCAACCCAGTCATGTTAGCAACCTTCTCCTCATAACCTTTTAACTTGGATTCCGCTGATAACACATACTCATGGTGAGATTGATTCAACCCACGATAGCAAGCAAGAAGCTCACTACCATGCGAAATCATCATACAATGAAGCACACTCATCTTCGCAGTCAGTTGATCATCAGACAAACTCTCAACCCGGACCATCTCACCAGGAGTAGGAAACTGATCCATCACAGCTTTACAAACAGCGGGATCCTTAAAAACTTCCTTAGTCAGAACCCCAAAGGTAGGCCAATATGGATCATCCAACTCCTCGCAAGTAAACTCGCAGTTCCTAGCAACACCACCTTCAGGATATGTGGCATAGTATGGACCAGCAGAGAAAGGAAATAAATCCGTATGAATGGCATCATCAGATACATCCTTAAATGAAGGAGCAGGTCTGGAGGATGGTCTCGGTAGGCTCACACCAGAAGACGGTGCAGCAGCATCATCAACCATAACGCCCTTACCCCGAGAATCTGTAAAATAAAAACATAATAAGGCAAAGAAATAAGAAAATGAAGAAAGTAAGGCAGAAATCAAGAGCAATTACCTCGGGTGTTAGAGCCTTCAGCAGTAGGAGCAATGAAGTTCCCACCCTGGTTCCCTAAGGAAGGGATCACTACAGTATAACGAAGAGGAGTAACCAATGGAATCTCCACACAAGCATCATCATCATCATCACTTTCATCATCATCGCCCACAAACAAACTAGGACAAGTAGTACTACCGGATGATTGAGCCAAGGCAGACCTAGTGCACTTAGCAACATGGCTCAAAGCAGCACCAAAAGTAGAGGCCTTTCGCTTTTAGGAAGCTTTAGTCTTAGCAACAATCTTGAAACTAGGGGTACCAACGGAAAGATCCTCCGGAGTAGGATCAGGAATAACAACCTTGGCCGCAGCAGGAGGAGTGTAATAAATGGGAAGCTTTTAAAGGGTGGCCTAACATCCAAATGGGGCTCCTCATAGACCTCAGCACCGGTCCACTAAGGCAGAGAAAATCATGAATACCCATAACTACAAAAAAGAAAAACAACAATAAATACAAGCAACAAAGGCCAAAGGCATAGCACAAAACAGTCAAAACGCACCCTTCATACCATTTCCATTGGCACCCTAAAGCATCGGATCACAGACACGACTCTTCCAAATGCGACTCAACCCAGATAAAACTAACACACCCTTAGGCATATCCCTTAACTTTATAACATGTGCACTCAAACGTCGCACATCAGCCATGTTAAAAGAACTAGCAGAAGGCCTTGGATCATCAATAGCCGCGTTCGGATGTCTCTAAATCATAGCATCCAGAATAGCCCGCCGATCAAAAAAAAAGAACTGACTCTTCTAATGCTTCATACAAGAACGATTGTCATCAATATAGAATGGAGAAGGAGCACAACGCTTAGCAAATGAAAACCAATCACCTTGTTTGCACAAATTCTAGAAAACCCTAAACAAGGTCATCGTCGACTTTATCTATAAAGACTAACACATCACCTCGAAGGTAATGACCTTATTAAGACCCAGAGGACCTAACTGAGAGAAGTGGACCTTTTAATGTTTAATAAGGGCCAGAAGGAATGATGAAAAAGGAATCCGAACACCAAAAAAGTCAAACATCTGATGATAGATACCAACGGCATCGTCTAGAAGCTCGACATTACAAAATCCTCTAAGGGTAGCCGAGGGTGAAGATCACGCGGTATCTTATATTTGATGATCAGATCGTTTAGATCATCTGGGATTAGTCGAGAATGATAAAGATCCATATCATTTTTAGCCATAATTGAAAAAGTAGGAAGGAAAGAAAAAGGTACCTAGGAAAGGGAGGAATCTGGAGCAAAGTAAGCAGCGGCAGAAAACAAAAATGATAGCTCTAGAAACAATGTGTTTTTTACTATAGCAGGGGTAAAACAAAAAGTAAAAAGAGGGCTGCTATTTATAGAGAAAGAAGGAAAGGACGCGACGATTGAGAAGTTATCACATGACACATTGCAAAGAAAACATATGGACAAAAAGCAAGCCACATTCGCAAAAGTAGGACATTTATGACGCAAAGTACATTTAAGTCTAGCACTGACAAGCTAGGGGGACATAATAAGGTATAGTTTCCCCTGGAACATCTAAAGGATAAATCTAGCTTAAGATGCTCCTGCCAAATTAACACGGGCTGAACTAAACAAACGCTCCTGAGATGCTGACTTGTCGAAGGACAAGTAAGGTCCGGATGTCACCACTAGAATTTCGAAGAAGCTGGTATGTCGAAGGACATATCAGGTCCGAAGTTATTAGCTCTGTCCTAGCGCAACGGCACCAAAGGAACAGCCCGACAAAAGGTACAGTCCTTATGAAGGACCACTGTCCTTAGAATGATACGCAACCAACAGGTCATACTAAGAGAGAGCCCCATGGTTATGTCTTGTAGTGAATCTCAAATACTATAAAGACATGGCTTATTTCCCCAAGACGATACATAATACTTAATCCAGACCACACTTTATATTCTCTACATTTATCTCATACCAACATACATACTCTTATGCCAGAGTTGGTCTCAGATTCATGCCTTGAGCGAGCTAACAGTGCTTTTTCTTACTTTTATCTAGGAGACGAAGGACCAAGCTCTGGAGAAACCAAGCTAAACTCAACATTTATCACCGTTGAGGTCACTTTTACTAAGTCTAAACAGCCCACGTAAATTTACCTCAACACTAACACCTTTTCCATCATCCTTTAGAGTGTTGCTATGGAATTTTTTTGTCCTTTTGGCATGTGAGTGAAATAGTATACTCCTTCTTCTATGTGGAATCCGATTTTCTCTTCATCGTCCTCTACCATTCTTATCTGGCTGTTGTCCTCGGGAAGCCATAAGAAACACTTGTATCAGTATCTCATTAGCGATGCCAATTCTTTTTCTTCCACCAAAAAGGGAAACATGTCCTTAATGCAGATTTTGTTGAGGCTTAAATAGTCCATCTGTACTTGCCAAGTACCATCTGGTAGCTTGATTAGTTTTGCATTAGCGACCCATTCAGGGTATTTGACCCTTCTGATTATCCCTTCCTTCAGCCAATAGGATACTTTTCCCTTCAATGCGTGTCTTCTGTCTGGAGTCATTGGTCATTTTTTATGAATCACCCGTTTGGCCAGGGGGTATGCTTTTAGTTGATGTTTCATGATGAATCGTGGTACGACTGTACTTTCCAATCCTACCCATGCGAATACATCCATGTTCGTCCAGAGGACGTCTAGTAGTTGCTGCTACATTTGACTAACAACATGCTGCCGATCGCTATTTTTCCTATTATGCTTTCTTTCTCTTCCCTTTTTCCAGGAACGTCGATTCTTTACCAGATCTCTATCTAGGGCTGTTCCTTGTTCGCAGTAGTGCTTGTTCATGTATTCTTGACATTCGTTCCATGTGCTGACGCCATTGTGTTTCTTCCCACGAGCCCAACATTTTTCCAACTCCATGCACTCCCACATGGTTTCCCTACTTGTTTCCATTGTGACAACTCCCAATTCCGTTGGGAAGTTGATCATAGAGTAAATGGTGGAGACTACCGCTCCAAGACTTCTCATTCCGGTTCTTCCCATCAGGACGTTATATGGTGAGTGACACTTAACTATTGCAAATTCCATGAGCACTATTTTGTTCCTTCCTGCCTCTCCCATGGTTACCCATTGGTCTATCAACCCTAAGGGGTGATATGTTTCGCCTGAGAACCCTACCAACGAAGATTTAAACTTTCTTAGCCTTGACCGAACGTTAGTGTTGAAGTTCCTGAAAAAATGTTCGTACATAATTTTTAATGAGCTTTCGCTATACACATGAATCCTTCAAATTTGATGACCTTCCATCATTCCTTCCAGTACAATGAGTTCGTCCGTCGGGTTATTCTGAGGAATTTCCTGGAAGGTGTGCTCCTCTGTCATGCCTGATCTTTCTTCTTCATAAGGTCTTTTACGGTTACTTCCCCCAGCTATCATATTTATGACTTCACATTGTTCCTTCTTTGATTTCCACTTTTCGGTTACTCTGGTAGATATCCCTTACTAGGTGAGCTAACTTGTCTGATGCTACAGCTTCTTCAATCTGCTTTTTCAACTGATAGCAATCATTAGTATTGTATCCCCTATCCCCGTGGTAATCACAAAATTTGTTCAGGTTTTTCTTTTTCGGAATTCCAATCAAGGGTGGTGGTTCTGGGAAACTTATGCCTTCCATGGCCAAGATTTCCTTCAGAGTTTTTGTTAGTAGAGTGAAAGTATCCCTTCTGGGATAGGGTGTATACACTCCTATATTTCTTCGCACCTCCCTTGGTCCATTTCTATTTCTTGCCCTCTCTTATCCTCCGGACCAGACCGAGCGAGTGTTTCCTTTATCTCCCTGAAAGGGACGGACCATCTCTGTCAAACCTGTAGTCTTTTCTCCTCGAATGAAAGCTCTGACCCTATCAGACATTTCATCCACCATCTTAGGAATTTTGTCATTAAGCTTTTTTGCAAGTTTCGGATGGCCTTGGCCATGCATGAAATCTGAGATAAGTAGAACTGGGGAAACCTCTTTTATGTGCGAATTTTTGGACTTGAACCAATCCATAAAAGTTTGTAGGCTCTTGTTCTGTCTCCTCTTGATGCCGTTAATCTCTGTGGGGTCTTTGGCATTTTTTTTTCTGCGAAAATTCTTCCAAGAACTTCTAGCTTAATTCCTCAAAATTGTCCACACTTTTGGGGTCCAAATCGTTGAACCAGTTCCTTTCCGCTCCACCTAAGGTTTGGCGAATCATCTTGCACAAGATGGGCATCGGACATTCTTCTTGTTTAGCTGCAGCTGAGAAGATACTTAAATGATCCTCCAAATCTTTGTTTCCTTCATAAACCCTGATGTTTCTAGGGGTCTTGGCACTTTGTGGTACTTAAAACAGGTGATTCTTGGGGTAAAAGGAGTGGGTTTGGGTCTTTTATAGGATGAGTTCAGGTCTTCACAAGTATCTTCCGAACCTTTATCGTACTCTGAGTCTGTGATTGTTCCTTGGTATTCTTATCTTCTTTCTCTGAGTTTGGATTTCTTCCTTCTGGCTCTTTCCTTAGCTTGGATTCAATTCTCCAGCCTTTTTAACCTTCTCAGGTGTGATGGTTATTTGCCTTTGGAGAGACCCTTGTCACCTTTACCGGTGGAATGGGTTTCACCACGCATGTCAGACATGCCGATGGATTCAAGAAAGAATCGATCAGAAAATCCCTTTATCATTGACCTATCCGGAGCTTCTTTTTCAGAGTCAACGTAAATGAGCTGTATTGGTGCTGCCTTTGCCGTGGCTTGAGGGTCCAACTTTTTAATGATGAGGTGTTATTTTATACACTATTTCGGGGTCATTTAATCCCCTAAATCATGCAAATATGCCCAGATTATGTGCTTAATCATTTCTTTTTAGGTTTTTAGCACTTGGATGGCATTTGGAGGGAATACACGTGACTTGGGCTTATTTGGAGAAGAAAAGGATGAGATTACAGACCTACACCAAATCCTTGAAGAAGTATTGCTTGTAGAACGTGAAGACAGCGTCTCAAGCATAAAGCGACGCTGTCATGATCCATCTAGTGACGACGTCATAGATTTAGTGACGGCGTCAGGACGTAGCCGACTTAATGAGGATCTAGAATCATCCACATAGCGACGGCATTAGGATTACAATGCGACGCCGTCGCAGCGATATCTCTATATATATTAAATCAATTTTAGGGTTTTAGGTGTGTAACTTTTGGGATAACTTTGTATAACTTAGGGAGATGAACCCTAGCTCTTGTAGCAGCTTCATAGGTCATTTTTAGGGCCTCAAAACCTTATTGAACTACCTTGAATCCATGTTTTAATCAAAGTAAGGTTATTTATCATTAATCATTCAATATGTCTATGTGTTGTGTGATTGATTTATCTCTTTGCTTTCTTTATAACATGCGAGGCTAAACCCTCCTTTGTATTTGCTTATGATTGCATAAATGTCAGATTGTGGATCCTTTTATTGTTGCTTCTTGATTGATGATTATGCACGTTAGGTTCTAGAAAACTAGCTTTTGTCTGTATCGCTGTAGACACGTCTAGGGAAATGCCAGTACGTAGAAAGGATACCATCGGGTAACAGTCTTCATACTACTTTGCCCCTTTATATGGTTTATTCTTCTTAAGATATTTCACATGCATTCAATGTACTCTTAGGGGCCTTTTAATAGTCTTCATACTACCTTACTTGTGCGTTGCCCTAACAGAATATTAAATAGACAACGAGTTCGTGTAATCCGTTCATGACCTAGGAAATACTTACACATATCATCACAAGTGTGCAAGGCAACAAAATTAGGAGAAGCAATCTGATAAGTAGTGCATGATTAAGTAAATATATTCGATTATCATAAAGTTATCACTAGTAGATAAGATATTAGTTTAGTTATTAGTTAAATAAACCAACCTCTCAAAACATAGATTTAATTGCTTTCCTATAAATACAAAAACACAAAAATAATTTTCTCTCAACCCTTAGAATTCTGTTAGACCGTGATCAAGCCTTCCTAAACTATTCCCCTAGAGAACGATAACAAACCCCGAGTCTTGCCAATACTACTACTACAGAGGTTAGGTACTCTGCCTAGGGAGTTGTAAAACTTCTTGTAGAAGTCCCTTACGACAACTGCATCAAGTTTTTGGCGCCGCTGCCGGGGAATAGTTAGGTTTTGATCATAGTTTAGCTTAGTTTTACTTGCTTGAATCCTTTCAAGTGAGACTTAATTTATGCATATTAGCTTTCTCGTAGTCTATCTTTTCTTCATGTTAATTGTTTCATAACCCATTCTCGTCAACCACCATAAGAGACAAGAATCATATCCGTACTCTTAGAGACTACTCCAAACCTAGCCACGAAGGCTACAGGAATACAATTGAGCTCCCCATAGGGAACAACGTGGTACCTCTTTGATCTGTCACCATCCAGTTGGTACAAAACGAATGCTCATTCCGCGGACTCCGGTCCGAGGATCTAAACCAACACCTTAAGGATTTCCTAAAACTTGTGGACTCATTTGACCTTGGCAGTTAAAATAGGGAAAGAATGCGCCTGTGTTTATTTCAATTTTCCCTTCGCGATTAAGCTAGCAACTGGCTTGAATGTCTTCCAGCAGGATCCATCACCACATAGGAGGATCTTACTACTCGTTTCCTTGCTCAATTCTTTCCACCAGGAAGGACCGCAAAACTCCACAATCATATCTTGATGTTCTAACAACGTCATGGAGAATCTCTCTCAGAAGCATGGACTTGTTTCAAGGACTTACTCCGAAAAGTCCCTCATCATGGTCTTGAATTATGACTTCAAGTTCAAATCTTCTATGATCATATCGACTGCACCACCTAGATAGGCATTTGATTGCAGCAGTCGAGAGACTTGAAAGTAAGGCAACAAGGTGGGTACCATCGAGAGGTTAGCCTAATATGAGTATGAAGGGTGGCACGATGCCTTCATCCTAGTTGAAATGAGCCTTAATTACGAAAATCCTGACATCGAGCAGCTACTTGGAATCATGAAGCGCAAAGTCGACACACTCATGAAGGACGCAATCTCGTTAATGGGAAGAAGTGAAATCATATTCCAGATGACACCCAACGAAATGTATCGACCTCCCTCTAAGCCATCACGTCAAGAAGAATTTAAGTCACCATTGTGATGAACTTTATTCCTCTTCAGGAGATAAGAGTTCAAGCAGCGTAAAGAATATATGAAAGCATTATGGCGACCTTTATGAACTTCCTGTAAGTTACAAGGGATTATAGGAAAAGGTAAGAGAGGAGGAGCCGAAATAATAAAATCAAGAAATATTACATAAATTACAAGACATTGAGGTCCAGAACGCCATTGGGCCAGGCATAAATCTCAGAAATACTACGGAAAAAAAGTTCCCCGAGGACCCTCAATCTATCTCCACAAATCCCTTGTGGATACGATATGCTCAACTGAACTTCTCAAACCCACCCTTTTTCTGGAGAAGTACCTTCGGTTTTAAACCAAGCAAAAGAGCCAGTCAAAACATCAAGACCCGTTATGACAAAGGAGATTCTATAGCAACCCAACCGTCACCTCGTAACTTCCCGACCGTCATGATGAAGGAGATTCTTTAGCAACCCAACCGCGTCTTTGACCCCGGGGGGAAAAGAAAAAAATTGTTGACCTTTCAAAAGTCAACAGTCAACGCGTTAAGGAAGTTGGACCATCCTAGCGGCATCAGGGCCTGTACATAACGCCGTCGCCACGATCTGGGTTAAAGTATATAAAAACCCACCTCCTTTCTCACTCACCCCCATCACCCTAAACACTCATTCTCAGCCATCACCATCAAAATTGGACCTAATTTTTGCAGCATGAAGCACAATCATCTCGATAGTAAAGCTGATTCATTCTCTCACTATCGCTTCTATTATCTCGATCTATCCCAATGCCATTTATTGCAATATTGCATTCTTAATTTATTCATACCAATACTTATTGGTCAAATAGATATTATCGGACATAAATCTAAGTTGTTTGGTGTTACTAAGTTGTTGATCTATTAAAGTTAAACACTAGTACAAAAAATAACTTGGATCTAAGACTTAGATGGAATGATTTTTTGCGAATTATGCATTATGTTATGGCCTAAGGGGGTGTTTGGGAATAGTCTTAACGGAAAATAGCTTGGTTTTCCCTCGCAAACCATTTTCAAACGGAAAACCGCTCTGACGGCGTCAAGGCAAAACCACGATGCCGTCATGAACCTCTGACCACACATACCTTATGTATTATCGTAATTTTGTCCATTCTTATGTTGATTTCGTTTAAGATAATGAGCAAAAGACAAAGATGCATAAGAGGGTAATCCTCCTCATCTCAAGCGGTATATATTAAAGAAAAAGTATGAAGGCTTGGGGTATTCGAGAATAGCACACACCAGTTGCGTTACGAAACTCTTGCAAGGCGTCCCATTCACTTGGGAGATGTAATTGATTGGGACTTTTAAGCCAACCAAGGTCTTGCGCATTCCTTCCTCAACTCCATTAACATTGACCCATTCTCGGGCCCCTAATGGATGAATCTCTTTCAAATCAATGAACCTGTCTATCAGGAGTTAGTGCAAGAATTCTTCTCTTCATTTGAGTTTGATTCTTCCCCATGTAGGTGTGATCCTCAACATTAGGGTATTACATTTAGGTTGGGGGTAAACAAAGGGAAATGTCTCTTTTTGAGTTTGGATGGAGAATTGGTTTGTACACCGAGCAACAGTCAAGGGATAGGGCAACCCTTAGTGGACTAAGTAGGGAAAAAACAGTTAAGACAAGCCTCATGCTGTTGGAATTTTGGCCAACCATTAGGGACGGGAGTTTCAATATAGGGAACACAAAGGTAAAATCCATCAGGGACCCAAAAGTTAAGCTAGCCTACCGATGCATAGCAACAACCATATCAGGGAGGAAAAAAAGCAAGAATTGAGTCACTGAGATTGACATCTACTATCTATATTGCATCTACACCAGTGAGGTCATTTACAACATTCCCTATTGGCTTGCTAAGTACTTAAAGAGTGTAGGAGACAAGAATTTAATTTGTGGAGGGATGTTTGTTACAAAAATTTCCTGGTCGTTTGGAGTGTTACAGGTGAACTGAGGAATGCATTGACTATTGAACCCCCACCCCATGTATTCAAGAAAAAGTTACTTATCGCAATGGGGGTTATTATGGAGCTACACAATGGAGGATGCTGTTGGCCTGCAACACCAGAGGCTAAGGTCAAGGAGGAAGATGATGGAGATGATGGTGGAGACGAGGCTGTCGGAGGGGGGTATATGGGTCATGAAGGGGTTAGAGGCTCCGCCGACATATACCACAACATGATCCAAGGTGATTGGAAAGTTCGCCAGACGCGTTAGATGGATCAGTAAGATGAGCTGTAGGGAAGGCTCAACACTTGGATGGGGCAGCAAGATGAACGAGCCCACTAGAAGTATGATCATACTATCTGCTAATTCCAATACCTATCCACCCATGACAACCTAAACCCCCACCTACAGATTGATCCATTCCTTGGATATGAAGCTGACTACCCTCCTATTGGCTATCAAGGATACATGCCTCCAGGCTATGAGTATCGCCCCGACCCCTCTCAACATGACTCTTAGTGATTGTTCATGTTTACTTCTGCATTTTGTGATGTCTTTCTTTGTTAAACAATTATGAATTTGTAATAGTTTAGGATTCGAGTATTTGAACTGTTATTGCTATGTTTGTTGGAACTAATTATCGTTTAATATTAGTAAGTGTCTTGTGTTTTAATTCTTTATTGTTTGTTTTACTATGTTTGAATTAATTTGTAATCATGCTTTGTTTGTTTATAACTTCGTCTTATTTGCAATCAAAGGTATTTTGCAACAAAATAAGTGTAGGGGAAATATCCAATTTTTAGAACCAAATTCAAACATTTAAAATGAATTGTTTAGATTAATCCGCATTAGTTTCGAGCCATATGATTAAATTATTAATTCTTAGGTTGTTATGCAGTATTTTGTACAGGAAAATAACTTATAAGAATAAGTGAAGGAAATTTTTCATCAAAAACAAAAAATAAGTTTCACAGAGTGTGGAGACGGCGTCACGATTTACACGCGACGCCGTCACCACGACACTTGTGACGGGGTCAGGATATTCCTGACGGCGTTAAATACCCAGTTACAGGAAAACTCGACAATTTTAAGTATTTTTTAAAATATAACTTGTACAACACTTAAGAAAGTTTAAATTGTTTTATAAACCTGCAAAACCCTGAGTTTAACAATTCTCTCATCCTATCTTTACTGCTTTATCGAGTCAAACCCTAAATTCTCTTATTGTATATATATATATCCCATGGATTTTACGCTTGGTGTAGTTGTCTTTGTCTTTGATTACATGTTATATTTGACGAGAAGAAGCTTGGAAGTTATTAGGAAGTTTCATTGGATAATTATTGGAGGACGATTTAACCAGTTATTGCATGTTTCTTCTCCATTATTGAGCAAACCAGGAGAGTACTAGTTTCTTTTAATTGTTTTATTTTCCCTTTATTCATTTTTACGTGTACTTCTATAGAACATTGGGGATAATGTTCAACTTAAGTTAGGGGGAAAATAAGCCTTAGAAACTATTCTTTCATTTGCCATTTGCTTTGTCCTTAAAATGATGGGTAATATATCGAAACATAGCATAAAAAGGTAATTTTGACCCAAATTTAAATTTTTTTATGACACATATCGATGAAAACCGAGTATTAATAGCGTCTCATGGATAGGAATGTGTATGACTAGCACAAAAATCCTTAAAATTCCACCCCAAAAATGAGAGGTTTACCTTTAGATCTATAGGAATTCGGGTATCCATTATTGATACCCAACATAGTTTATACCTTTAGCTTTCTCGAGTTAAGGAGTGAGCAGTCATATGTATCTATTCTGTCGTTATGGATGTGTACGTGTGATCTTTGTCGCCTTTTCTGGAGCATTGAGATTGGTATTAAATTATATGAGTGTACCGGTAGTATATTAAATTCCAGAACTTGTTATTGTGATGCATCCCAAGACCGCATAGTGAGTATTAGGATTTGCTAGATAAGAGGCACTAGGATTAACCCATGTTTTAAACCTGTAATTTTTATGATGGTCACACCAATCATATAACTATCCCACACCCTTGCCACGCACTCATTTTTAGTACAGGATACCCCTAGTACAACCCTTCGAGCCTATCATTTTCACGGTTCTCGTAATTTTCTGGTTAAGCTGGACTATCAATGAAGAGCATTGTCAACCCTTAAACCAATCGTTACACCTAAATCACCTTAGCCTACCTTGTATGTACACACCTTTAGTACATTATTGTTTTAACCCAAGTTAATTATTGAGTGCACGGTTGCTAAGTCCTTATCCTTATAAATACAGTTTTGGGACGATTGGGAATCATGCTAGTATTTATTTCAAGGAAGAATGGGGAAGAAAAGTTAAGTCAATACCCCCATATGTTTGTTAGATGATCTCTATGTTATTTTGATCCACCTCAAATCAGGTCGTTAGTTAGATAATAAATAATTGAGTATGTAAAAGTTCAAGTGTAGGGGTGTATCTAAAAACCCCCATGATGTATTATATGTTTAAGCAATGGCAGGGCAAAAGTGTGCCAAAAAATGTATATAAAAAAAAGTTAAAAAAATTGTGTGGGCTGCCATATGCTTATGTTTATGTTTATATTAGAGTCAAGAAAATAAAAAGAAAGAGATTGATGTAGAGTTGTGTAGAGTTTGTATATCTT
Source organism: Tanacetum coccineum (assembly GCA_026074375.1). NCBI lineage: Eukaryota > Viridiplantae > Streptophyta > Magnoliopsida > Asterales > Asteraceae > Tanacetum > Tanacetum coccineum. Next base: position 27,041 of record BQNB010054227.1, on the reverse strand, counting down.
TGTCTGAGTCTTGGCTTAGCAATCACACCAGCGCGTATTCCTATAAATAATTAGCTAACCCTTTCACTCCAAATTCACCCAAAGTCACCCAAATGTATCCCATTCATTTTCGTTTTTGTTTCCATTATATGTTATCTTACACCTACACCCCACAAACCTTTAAAAGACCTCTTGGATAGTAATGAATAATGCTTGCACCCAGCGGTGGAGGTTAGATCCTTTACCAATCTTATGGTAATTTATATGCTATGACAGTTAATGTGTTAGGAATACAAAAGTATCTGTCACTTCCATAATTATTGTATGACGGACTCGTAGTATAATTGTTAGAACTTAAGTAAGCTAGTAAGGCCTAAGGCCCATGGTAAGCCCATCAAGAATACTATGGTCGGCCATAGACTAAGTATTTATACCCCTCTCCATGCCTTGGAGAGGGTTGGTTGTTCACTTTTCTTAATCTAATTTTTGTTCATTTTCCTTTCTCTCTCAAGAAATGTTCATCCCTCCTTTCTCTCTCTAGTTCTTCATTCTTTTGTGTGTAATGTTAGATAATCAATATTCTACAATTGGTATCAAAGCCATGGGGTGATATAGTTTGGTGTTATGTGCGTTTGTTTACTTGGTTTTATGCATGTGTTTTTTGTTCGATCCATATACAAAAGATTTCATCTTTTGTGTGTTCTAATACCATAAAGTTTAGTACTTAGATGTTTATCTATCATAGTATGAGCTTGGTTTAAAAGCATAACTTTCAAAACATCACAAATCTTCATTTTTTTAGTATTTTTGGTTCAAACTAGTTTTTGAGTCCAAAATCTTGATCCAGAAATTTTTTTTGTGTTAAAATCATAAAGTTTATGTTTTAAAGGTTCTCCTAGTCTTAGAATAGCAAGAAGTACAAGCGATTTCAAGTAAAAACATCAAAATTTGTGTTTTTAAGTGATTTGAAGTGTTTGAAGACGGTTTTTTTTATACACGATGTTTGAATCCAGTGATTTATACAAGTTAAATCCAACGATTTATACTTATTTGAATCCAACGATTTATACGTATTTAAATTCAGCGATTTATACGTTGTGCATTCAGCGATTTATACGTGAGGCATTCTAGTGATTTATACGTGAGGCATTCCAGCGATTTATACGTGAAGCATTCCAGCGATTTATACGTGTTAATTCCAGCGATTTATACCTGATAATATCCAACAATTTATACCAAAGTTATATCCAGCGATTTATACCTGAAATAAAATCCAGCGATTTATACCTCACTATATCCGGCGATTTATACCTGTTTTCAAACGGCGATTTATACGCCCTTCTTAGGGTGATTTATACTCGTACCTTGGAAGATTTATATAGCCTTGGAGATTTATACGGTTTTTTGTGATCTGTAAAATCCCGCGAAATTTGGTTTTATCAAGAATAGTAAAATCCCATGTAATCTTAAGACTCATTCACTTAATACAAACATCAATTTATCACAACAACCTCTTATTACTGAACGATCAAAATGTTATCTTTTCTCATCAAATTGAAATGGATTCTATTATTCCACTTGGACAAAAGAATACTCTTGCTGAGTACATGATACTCTCTGGTGCTGACAATCGTCCACACATGTTGGAAAAGGACCTGTATTATTCGTGGAAAAGTAGAATGGAATTATACATGCAAAACTGAGAGCATGGAATAATGATACTTGAATCAATTAAACACGGTCCACTCATTTGGTCTACTGTTGAAGAGAATGGGGTGACCAGAACAAAGAAATATGTTGAGTTGTCTGCTGCTGAGAAAATTCGAGCTGATTGTGATATGAAAGCAACCAATATCATTCTTCAAGGTCTACCAGCTAATATCTATTCACTTGTGAATCATCACAGAGTTGCCAAAGATTTATGGGAGAGAGTTCAATTACTGATGCAAGGTACTTCTTTGACTAGGCAAGAAAGAGAGTGTAAGTTGTATGATGTATTTGATAAGTTTACTTACATTAAGGGAGAAACACTTCATAAGTATTATTTGAGATTCACTTAGCTAATTAATGATATGAACATCTACAAAATGAACATGGAGCAATTTTAAGTTAATACTAAGCTTTTAAACAGTCTTCCACCAGAATAGAGCAAATTTGTGACTGATGTCAAGCTCGTGAAGGATTTGCATACTACCAACTTTGATCAGCTTCATGCATATCTTGAACAACACGAACTCCATGCAAATGAAGTCCATCTTCTGCGTGAACGCAATCAAGATCCACTTGCACTTGTAGCAAATCAGCAGATGACACCACCTCACTTCAATACTTATCAGTCTTCATACAACAATCCTCAGATTCTACAACAATTTCCACCATCTTAGTATGGATCAATTCATCCCACTCAACATTACTCATCAACTTATCCATCACAACCTCAATTCAATCATTCATCAGTTCAACCATCATATTCATATCAGTCTCAAATGAATCATCAAACCTTATCTGTTCCGCAAATTGCTTATCAATCACCTTAAGGTTCTACACAACCAATGACTGAGTCACCTCTTGTGGACTCAGGTTTTGTTGTTCCTGTATTCTCTCCAGGAGATGATCCAATTGCTTGTCTTAACAAGGCAATGGCTTTTCTAACAAATGCAGCTTCTTTAAGGTTCCCCTCAACCAATAATCAACTTAGAACTTCCTCGAACCTAAGAAACCAAGCTACTATTCAAGATGGCAGGGTCACAGTGCAACAAGTACAGGGGATACAAGGTCAAAGTTATTCTGGTACTGGGTATAAGAGTAATGCTACTAGCTTTGGGGTGAAACAATGCAAGCGGACCGACAAGGGTTGTTAAATGCTACAACTATCAAGGTGAAGGACATATAGCGAGGCAATGCACTCAGCCTAAGCGACCAAGGAATGCAGTATGGTATAAGGAGAAAGCAATGTTGGCTGAAGCTCAGGAAGCTGGACAAATTTTAGATGAAGAGCAACTCGCATTTCTTGCAGATCCAGGGATTCCAGACGGTCAAGCTGTTCAGACAATCATTAAACACTATTGCTTTCTAGACTGAGGATTTTGATAGTTATGATTTTGACTGTGATGATCTCTCGAATGCACAAGCGGTTCTCATGGCCAATATCTCCAACTATGGTTCTGACGTTATCTCCGAGGTACCTCATTCTGATATCTATCTTAATGGTGATATGGAGAATCAAAATGTGCATGTAATGCAGGATTTTGAACAATCACCAGTTATGGATTTTACAAATAATGAGATACATAGTGATAGCAATATCATTCCGTATTCTTAATATTTGAAAGAAACACAACAGGCAACTGTTCAAGATACTAATTTACAGGCACAACAAGATTCAATGATTTTAACTGTGATTGAATAAATGTCGGAACAAATGATTAATCATGTAAATAATTGGAAAAAGGCTAATAAGGAAGAGAATCATTAATCAGTAACAGTTGAGCTTGAGAGATATAAGGAAAGAGTCAAAACTTTTGAACAACGTCTTAATATTGATTTAAGTTGTCATGAAAAAATGATTGATTCTCAAATGGATGATATGATTAAGGAGAAGATTGCACTGAAAGAACAAGTTGACTCACTTGAGCAAAATCTTTCTAAACAAATCAAAGAAAAGGAATGTTTATTGCAAACATTCACAGTTTTCAAAAGTGAATCCAAAGAAAAGGAAGATAAATATATGGAAAACGAAATTGATTTGGAAAAGATAATAAAGGAAGTTGATAATATTCTTTTTAAAGTGGGTCAATCTGCTCAAACAGTGCACATGTTAACTAAGCCACAAGCCTTCTATGATAATATACACAAACAAGCTCTAGGTTATCAAAATCCGTTTCACCTTAAGAAAGCTCAGCGGATTAAACCAACCTTGTATGATGGTATTGTTATGTCTGATAAACATGTTGCTATGCCTGTGATTGATGATGAGGAAACATTAATTTTGGAAGAAGAGAGTCGATCAAAAATGTCTGAAAAAGAAAAGGATCTAGAGGCTATTAAACAAAATATTTCTCATAAACCTATTGATTATGAAAAATTAAATAGACTAACTAAAGATTTTGGGAAACGTTTTACTTTATAACAAGAATTGTCAGCTGAACAAGCTTTCTGGTTGCGTATGTCTGATCCTACCAGTAAACCTTCTGATGCATTACCTGTCAAAATAGAAGCTCCTAAGGAACTTCCTAAGATAAGCTTGGTGAATGAAAGCCTTAAAAAGCTTAAATTCCACCTTGCTAAATTTAACAATGTGGTGAAGATAAGGACTACACCTAATGCTCGTACAGAAGGTGAATAGGGGTTTGAACATACAAAAGCTATCTTTAACAATGAAATTATTCCATTTCTAAAATCTTTAAAAGACATCTTCAATATGTTTGATAGAGATCTTCTAAATGAAATAATGGAAGTACAGACAGTTTTTGACCAAATGGACGTTGTTGTTCAACGATCTTCAGTTGTCAAACAATGTTTGGAAATTGCTAAAAAAGAATTACTTTTGGAAATGATCGACTCTTACAACAAATCATGTATCAAGATGTTCTCTTAACTGTGATGAATTATATGTCGTTGATTGGTGAAACTGTGAATATGGATGGAAATAGAAAAGAATCTTGTAATCTTGAGGCCGAGCTTTTGAAATCATAAAATGCGTTTAATGATCTTTTGAAACGTCACTCACAACTTGAAAAACATTGTATTTCTCTTGAATGCTCAATACAACTTAATCACGAAAATTTTAAAAAACGTGAATTTTGTGATAATCAAAATGCTCTTGAAATTCCAATTTTTTTTTGAAAATAATGATTTGAACGCCCAGCTTCAAGACAAAGACAATACCATTTGTAAGTTGAAGGACATGATTAAATCAATGAGAGAAAAGTCCAAGGATGAGAATGTCAAGTATGATTATTGTGAAATAGAAACAAAAAATGTGGAACTAGAGAATAGTGTACCAAGATTGCTTTTGGAAAACGAGCGTCTTTGTAATGAAATTAAGCATGTTAAACAGGTTTTTAAAGAGCAGTTTGACTCAATTAAAAAGACACGTGTTCGTTCTAAAGAATAAAATGACTCTTTAATTGATAAACTAAACTTAATATCTGCAAAGAATGAGGATTTAAAAGCTCAAATTAAAGATAAGGTTTTTGTGATTACATCATTGAAAAACGATTTACAAAAAATAAAAGGAAAAGAAATTGTTGATATTGCTACACAAATACCGTCTGCCAGCACTATTGTTCCAGGCATGTCCAAGCTAGATTTAGAACCTTTAGCTCCTAGGTTATTGCAAAATAGGGAAATACACATAGAATACCTTAAGTATGCTCAGGAACAAGTTGATATTCTTCGGGAAATAGCCGAACAAGCTAAAGCAAAACAACCTTTAGATACAAAGTTAGACTTTGCCTGTAAGCATGCCCAACGAATTCAAGAGTTACTTGTATATGTTCGAGATACATGCCCTAATGCGATTAATCTTAATGCAAAAAAGGTTGCTGTCACACCAAAAAACAAGGTCAAGAAAGTTAGGTTTGCTGAACCTCTCACATCCTCAAATAACATTAAGTAGGTAGAGTCATCTACAACATCTGATTCTAACACACCTGTGTTGTCTCCTACAAGATTGAAGTGTTCTACTAGTAATTGCGGATCAAAGCCTACATGCATTAAAAAGAATGATAAGATCTCTCAACCACCAAGTAGGAACATAAAGAATAAAGTAGAAGAAAAACCTAGGAAAATTAATAAAAAGAATCGTGTTGTTGAACCTATTTGTGATGTTAATGTTAAGCATTCACTGTTAAATGCGAATTCTAAACCTATTTGTGCTAATTGTAAGAAATCTATGTTTGATGGTGTTCATGATAAGTGTCTCTTGATTTTGTGGAAAATGTGTAAAATAGCTGTGCTAAATCTGCTAAGAAAATAAAAAAAATATTTGGAAACCTACGGGTCATGTATTCATTGAAGTAGGATTTAAGTGGAAACCAACAGGCAGAACTTTCACTATAGTTGGTAATTCGTGCCATATAACTAGGATCACTTCAGCTAACGTAGTGCCTCCTAAGAAAACCACTTCCCACTCAGTTGAAACACAAAAACCAGAGCTTAAAGTCTATAGCAGGAAACCCAAAAATGTTAAAAATGTAGGTTCGAGTAAAAAAGCTAAGATTGTAGAATCTAAGAATGCTAACCACTCGGAACCCAATCATACTTGGGGATCCAATGCTACAGATATTCCATTGTCTTCTTCTCTTATCATGACAGGTTGTCCAGATTGTTCTCTAGTATCTGGACTCTAGATGTTCAAAACACATGACAGGGAATCACTCTCAGCTCATGAACTTTATTAGTAAATTTTTGGGTACAGTTAGATTCGGGAACGACCATATTGCAAGAATTATAGGGTATGGTGACTATCAGCTGGGAAATGTGACTATCTCAAGGGTATACTACGTCGAGGGGCTTGGATATAACTTGTTTTCTGTTGTTCAATTTTGCGACGAGGATCTTGAAGTCGCATTTCGGAAAAACACTCGCTTTATTCGTAATTTAGAAGGTGTTGATCTACTTTCTGGATCCCGTGACATAAATTTGTACACAATTCTTCTTGATGACATGCTCAAAACATCTCTGATCTATCTTCTATCCAAATCGTCAAAGACTAAGAGCTGGTTATGGCATCGTCGGTTATCACATCTTAACTTCGGTACTATTAATAAGCTAGCTAAAGACGGTCTTGCATGAGGCATTCCAAGATTTAAATTTTAGAAAGATCGTTTGTGTTCTGCATGCGCGTTAGGAAAAAGCAAGAAATCCTCCCATCAACCCAAAGCTGAAGACACTAACTAGGAGAAACTATATCTTTTGCATATGGATTTATGTGGCCCGATGCGTGTGGCGAGTATTAACGGGAAAGGTATTCTTAGTGTTGTCGACGATTACTCAAGATTTATTGGGTCAGATTTTAAGGACAAAGATGAAGCTCTGAGGGCCAACATTAATTGCATCTGGATATATTTGTTCTTTTGAATGCCACTCCGTAATGTTCGAAAGTTAATGGAATCCGAATTTGTCAATAAGGCACTATGTGAATTTTCATGGGATAATGTTGGCCGCACTCCCAGCTGAATCGACGTTGTCAAAAAGGTCAACCAAATTCTTGTGATGATGATCATACAATGTTATATTTTTCTAAACTGCTATTATTTTTATGGGGCCGAAGCAATCGAAGAAACCAGTTACACCCAAAACCGTTCAATAATCCGCCGTCGATACAACAAAACTTCATAAGAGCCTTATGCAGGATAAGAAACCGGATTTATCATTCTTTCATGTCTTTGGTGCACTATGTTATCTTTACATGACAATGACGACTTTGGTATTTTTTAAAAAAAAAAAATAAAAAATAAAAAATCACACCAAAAAAAAAAAAAAAAAAAAAAAAATAATAAAAAAATGCAAAAGCTGACATTGTATTTTCATTGGTTACGCTCTCTCGCAAAGAAAGCGTTAAGTATCTACAACAAATGGAACCAAAAAATTATTGAATCAATTTCATGTGATATTAATGAGCTGACAGCTATGGCTTCTATGATTAATTCAGTTCGGACCGGGCTTCATTTATGACTCCTTTAAATCCAGTTCAGGATGTTCCAAAAACACTATTATCAAACATTGTTTTCTACCACAAGAGGATGATTGTGTCACTTGTTTCAACCAATGTCGATGAATACTTCATCCTCCATCATTGCTATTTATTAGTTCAAGAAGCTGTGGGCTTTCGTGCTTGTGGTTTTAGCAGAATCTCCTATGTCAACTTCTATTGGCCAGGATGCTCCATCATTAAGTACTCCATCAACACAAGAACAAGTACAATCTCCAAACATTTCTCAAGGTTTTGAAGAATAACCAAAAATACCAATCTTTCATGATGTAACACTTAATGAATCTCTTCATGAAGAATCAGCTCCTCAAGGATCATCATCGAATATGAGACAAAACTACACTCCATTTGAACACCTTGGGAAATGTAATAAGGATCATCCTATAGCAAACGTGATCGACGATCCTTCTTGCTCTGTTTCTATGAGAAAGCAACTCTAAACTGATGTCATGTGGTGTTTCTTTGATGCCTTCCTAAGTTCAGTAGAACCAAAGAACTTCAAACAAGCAATGACCGAACCGTCATGGATCGATGCAATGCAAGAAAGAAAAATTCAGCATTTAAGACTACAGGTTTAGGGTAATTGGTGCCATGTCCAGATAAAGTGTTATTGATCAAACTTAAATGGATTTATAAGGTCAAGACAGATGAATTTGGCGGGGTACTAAAGAACAAGGCTAGATTAGTTGCTCAAGGATTCAGGCAAGAAGAGGGAATCGATTTCAAGGAATCATTTGCACCGGTTGCTAGAATAGAAGCCATTCGTATCTTCATAGCTAATGTCGCTCATAAAAATATAACGATCTACCAAATGGATGTCAAAACGTCTTCTTGAATGGTGAGCTCAAAGAAGAGGTCTACGTTTCTTAACAAGAAGGATTTGTTTATCAGGATAACCCATCGCATGTTTACAAGCTTAAAAAGTCTCTCTACGGTCTCAAACAAGCACCACGTGCATGGTACGACATGCTGTCAAGCTTCCTAATCTCACAACATTTCTCCAAAGGTGCAGTTGATCCTACACTCTTCACACGGCAAGTTGGGAATGACTTATTACTGGTATAAATTTATGTTGACGATATAATATTTGCATCCACTAATACTGCCATGTGTAATGAGTTTGCTAATCAGATGACCACTAAGTTCAAGATGTCAATGATGGGGCAGATGTCATTCTTTTTAGGATTACAAATTTCACAAATTCCTAGAGGCATCTTTATTAACCAATCTAAATATGCTTCTGAAATAGTTAAAAATATGGTTTGCTAACTACTGATTCTGTCAACACACCTTTGGTAGAAAAAAGTAAACTGGATGAAGATCTCCAGGGGAAGCAAGTTGATGCTACACTTTATCATGGCATGATTGGATCCCTTATGTATCTTACATCCAGTAGACCTGACCTTATCTATGCAGTCTGCTTATGTGCTTGGTATCAGGGAAAGCCTACCGAAAAGCACTTACAAGCGGTAAAACGGATATTTCGATACCTTAAAGAAACCATTAATATGGGTCTCTGGTACTCGAAGGATACTGGTATATCTCTAACAGCATATGCAGATGCAGACCACGCCGGGTGTCAGGACACTAGACGTAGTACATCAGGTAGCACTCAGTTCTTAGGTGACAAATTTGTTAGCTGGTCGTTCAAGAAGGAAAAGTGCATGGCCATCTCGAGTACAGGGCTGAATATATTGCCTTGTCTGGGTGTTGTACTCAAATCTTATGGATGCACTCACAGCTAACAGATTATGGTTTTCAATTCAATAAGATTCCTCTGTACTACGGGACAAACAAAAGTGCCGATTTGCTATGCTGAGCCATCAATAATTTTTATGTAGTATATAGCAAAAACTTTAGCTTTAGTTCAAATTTATACTTGAATTTTTCAAAAAGACGTCTTCCCTATATTAAAAAAAAATGATGAAAAAAAATGAAAAAAAATATATAATAAATATAAAAATCCGAGACTGATAAAAGTTTACTGCATCTTGCCGGCTCACAACCGATGTTGCAGCCTTCTAAAAAGTTGAGGGTTACAATTGCATAAATGTTTAATATTAAGTGTGAATTAATAAATAAAAGATCTCTTTTTGTTAAATTCAAATATGCTTTGGAACTTTGGCTATTCTATTTTATAAGCTGTGTATACGGAAAATCTGAGAGTTTTTGAAACCTAAGGTCTGTGAGTCCCGATACTAGTCTCTGTGAGGTGTTAAAAGCCTGGTCACTTAGCCGCAAGGTTGGGATGTGCCGAGACGAAAGTCGCTACATGGGATGATCTCGCCTTCAAAACTCATTATTCTTAGGTAGAACGTGAAACATAGAATGTTGCAAAACGTTGATCCATGGTTGAAATTCAAAATAGCACATACACCTAAGATATAATAATTGTCAGGAGTGAAAAGTTCACAAGTTGCAAATATGAGTAGTGTTAGCATCTTAACTCATAATTAGCGGTGATTTCGTTTTAAGCTTGGTTTGGAATAAGTGAAAAATCAGGGACGATAAATTTATCCTTTTTGGGGCATTCTCGGATCGAAATGCATCTTGTTCTATGATCCCTAAAAGTTATAAAATAACGAAAGTCAAATAAGTTAGTTAGTTGCTTAATATGAAAAATACAAAAATATGTGTAGGAATAAGAGTATGTATTTAGAAAATGGTAAAAATGGGGCTTGTCAAAGCTTTTGATTCTTAAATTTCCCTCGATGCATACTTAGCTACTTTTCAAGGTTATTAGTTGAGGGGGATCAAGAGTCTTGGTTTTGTAAGTGTTTACTTCATAACATTGCGTGAGGACACGGCAATAGTTTAGTATGGGGGGATTTGGTATTCGTTATTTTATACATATCTTTTTCCGTGAAAAACGAGTCCAAATGACCAAAAACATAATAAAATTGCAAATATATGCTTGTTTTTGTGTTTGTGTATGTGCAGGTACGGATATTAAGAAAAGGACAAAATTAAAGACAAAAGTAGACAAAACCAAGCACGAGAATGAAAAGAGCATGAAATTCCGAGTCCGACGGTGCCTTCATCTTTTATTGGGCCGGCCTGACACCATTTATATGGGTCGGACCGACCCACACTTATTAAAAGCCCAAGTGATGTTATTAAAGTCAGCCCACGACTAAATGAAAAAAAAAGAGAAAGAGTTCTTGGCCAGTTGGATAAAAGACCTCATCCCAATACAAAGTCCAATTGGGAGGCCCAGAATGAAGGGCAAAGACGCAGCCCATTTTAAAATGGATACAAGGCCCAGTTGGTACTATTATGCGTAGAGGAAACACATAGAATAGAGGAGATATGATATATCTACACAGGAGCAAATGACACAATTTTTTTTATCTATCTTATCTTTCCATTTTTTGTGATTTTCATTCACTGTCTTTTTTTTATTTTTTAGTTTTCAAAGATAGGTAGTAGCAGTAGGTAGAATTAGTTTAGGAGTAGAATAGTTTTTTTTTCTCTTCTCTAATGTATTTTCATTCCAATCTTATGTAATGTTTTGAGTTCGATTTGCAACGCACCGTTCGATCTATTGAAGTACGTTTTCAGTTTGATTTGTTTAAGTATGGTTCCGGTTGATTTGTTGTTCGTTGATTCGAAAGGTTGGATTCGGTTCTATTCGATATTTTAGATTAGTCAAATTTATGAGATTATGATTCGAAGGTTCGTATTAGTTTTTTTTAGGTTTGATTTGAAAATTTATGTTACTTTACCTTCATGCTTATTTCCTTTAACATGTCCATCGTAGTGCTTATTTTGTTGGTTTAAAAGTGGATTTTGTTCTATTCGGTTAATCGGAATTTAGTTCGGTTTGAGTATTGCTTATGGTTGAGAGTTGCTTATCTCGTTTGCCTATCCTTCGATGAGCTTATTTTGTGGTTATATCGGTAGATTGGTTTCGGATTGATTATTCGGATATTGGCTAATTGGGTTAAGCGTTATGTTTCATTCGGTTTGACTAAGTTTTAGAAATAGTTTTTTTTTATTTAAAAAAAGTGATTAGTCATTTAGCTTATTAGCTTTTTAGAAGAAGTCAGCTTATAAAAAGTGCTTAATGGGCTCATTTTTCTTTCATTTAGCCTTATATAGATTTTCGAATGGTGAATTAGTAGATTAGTGGTTCGGTAGGAGCATATTTGAGTAACAAAAATAGCTTGTAGTTCTAGGCTTATATATAAAAGTAAATTGGGCTTACATTATCTCAGTAGAGAATTTCGGATCATAATTAGAGTAATATAGTTCCATGTTAGGTTTATTTAATATTTTGTCTTAACTTTGTTGTCTTGTTGATGATGGATTCGATTCTACACTATGGCGTGGAGCTTAAGGGTTCATAAGCTTATTAGATTTACCTATATTATTGCTTTATTTTGCTTTTGTTAAGCTTTAACTTAATAAAGTTGACAACTTTATTACTCTTTAAGTGAGATTAAAGCTAACAGAGAAATATGCTAAGTTTTCTTATTAAGTTTATGTAATCGGGTGGTATTTTATTAGTTTCGGTTTCGTCATTCGGGTTTTACTTCTTTTCCTTTTTCCATTATTATTAGTTTTAGCTTATTTAGCTTAATATGCTTTTTATTATTGTTATGATTATTATTGTTAGTTTAGTTGCCTAAGTGATAAGCTTATTTGTTTATTAAGTTTGTAAGATTGGGTGGTTTTATATCATTGCGGTTCTTCATTTCGGGTTCTATTTTCTAATCTCTTTTCAATACTTAGAATAGTTTTATTTTATCGTTCCATAATATATTTGCGTATTTGATTTTTGCCATGCTTAGTGTAGATTTATTTTTATCGTTAAATGCTATGTTTGTTAAATTGAATTCCGTTATGAGTAGTGAGTAGTTTAACTTGTGTTTGCTAAGTGATTAGTGATTTGGAATTTAAGTGCGGTTTTAAAAAGGTTTAAAAAATTAATAGTCAATTTACATACCGTCATTTACTTTTAATGCAATTTAAATACTTGTCATTCATTTTAAAAAGCATTTTACTTTACTTGTCATTTAATTTCTTGAAACTTGTTTTTTTTAAGGATTTTAATTCGTTAAACCTAAGCCCGCACTTAAGGAACATTTCACGTCACTTAGCAAGCATATTTGTCATTTATATCTTTTAGATCAATTTTAGTTTAATCTTGTAGTTTTAAATCTTAGAATTAATATTAGTTTAATTTTTAGTATAAAAATAGTTTAAAACCAAAACCAAAAACTTGAATGACAATCAAGCTCGATTTACAACTTGAACGTAGATTTCCATTCATCTCTCGCCGAGGAAAACGATACCCGTGTTGATTACTTATTATTCTTTCCTAAGAATAATTTGTATGATACTTTGCTTACGTATACGTATATGTATTTTCTATAAATATATATATTATATATCTGAGGGTTGTATTTGACTGACATCAGAGACCTTCCAAAAACACCACTACTGCCCCCAACAACTGGTTTTGTCATTAGAGATACTCCTGATAAGTTGGTATCGAAGAAGAAAACACCAGCTAAGACTGATAGAGGCAAGGGAATTGAGTTACTTTCTGATGCTGCACTACTTGAAGATGCTCAGCTAAAGAAAACTCTAAGGAAAAGCAAGCGAGAAACTCATAAGCATCAGGCTAGCGGCTCAAGTGAGGGAGTTGATTTTGAATCAGAAGTTCCTGATGAGCAAACCGGCAAGACTAAAGACATAAGTAAAGGAACTAGTATGAAACCAGGGGTTCCCGATGTGTCTAAAGAAGACTCTTCTGACAGTGATGATGATTCTTGGGGTAACAGTTTAGATGAAAATGATGATTTCAATTACGAATATGATGATGGTGGTAATTATGATGACAGTGGTAATGATGATGATGGTGGTAATGATGCACAAGATAGTGAACAGACTGATTCAAATATTGATGAGAATCCTTTTTTCACTCTGAAAGACTATGAAGAAGAAGAACAAGATGAGGAGTACGTGCATACTCCAGAGAAGGATAAATCTAACGATGAAGAAAAGATGTATGAAAAAGAAGACGATGATGTCACAAAGGAGTTGTATGGAGATTTGAACATCACTCAGGGACTCAAAGATACCGACATGGCTAATGTTGAACAAAGTGGAGAAGATCAACAAAATGCTTCTCACGAATCATGGTTTGAGCAAGAAGAAGATGATGGTTACGTGACGCTTACGACTGTCCATGATAAGACTAAAGGTACCATGCAAAGTTCTTCTGTCTCATCTGATTTTACAAGCAAGCTACTAAACCTTGATAACGCCGGTCCAGATGTCAATGAGATTGCTTCCCTGATGAACACCTCAACCGTTCCTCCTACACCTCCTCCCGTCAATTCTTCTTGACATCTTAAAACAATTCCTCAACAACAAACACCATATTTCACAACAACAACAACTAATCCAACAATGACTTTGCCAAAAATTCTTAACTTTACGTCCTTATTCCAGTTTGATTAAAGGGTGTCCACCTTAGAAACTAAAATGCTTGAGTTCAACCAAACAAGTCAATTTGCTAAAGCTGTCTCCTCAATTTTAGGCATTTTCGATCAGTACCTTGCTTCCAAGATGAAAGAAGCAGTGGATGTGGCTGTTCGGTTACAATCAAACAAGATCAAAGAAGAAGCTGAAGCTGAGAATCAAGAATTCTTTAATCAAGTAGACTCAACCATGAAGGCAATAATCAAGGAGCAGGTGAAAGCTCAAGTCTCCAAGATCATGCCACAGATTGAGAAGTACGTAACATAATCTCTGGGAGCTGAAGTGTTGGTTAGATCAACCAATTAACCTCAGACTTCTTACGCAGTAGCAGCTTCATTGTCAGAATTCGAATTGAAGAAGATTCTCATTGACAAAATGGAGACTAATAAATCAATAAACAGATCAGACATTCAAAAGAATCTCTACAATGCATTGGTCTAAGCGTACAACTCGGACAAGGACATCATTACCTCATATGGTGATGTTGTTACATTGAAAAGAGGACGATATGATCAAGACCAGAATAAAGACCCCTCCGCTGGATCAGACCGATAGACAAAAATAAAAAAGTCAAGCAAGGATGTTGAACCATCAAAAGGCTCAAAGTCAAAGGAATCAAAGTCATCTAGCTCTTCCAAAGGCACCCAATCTCAGCCTAAATCATTGGGTAAGTCTACGCAAGCAGAGGAACCAGAATTTGAAGCTACAGACACAGAGATGCAACAGGATCAAGGGAATAAGTCTTGTCATATAGATGATCAACCCGATAATGAGGCTGCTCCTAAGCATGATTGGTTCCAGAAACCTGACAAGCCTCCAACTCCTGATCGTGCTTGGAATAAATCAAAATCTGTTGACTTTAGACCGCCTCAGAAATGGATCAGCACCATTGCCAAAGCAAGACAACCTCCTCGCACGTTCGACGAGCTTATGGGCACTCCTATTGACTTCTCAGCTTATGTCATGAACCATCATAAGATAGACAATCTGACTCAAGAAATTTTAGTAAGGTCTGCTTTCAACCTGCTCAAAGGATCATGCAAAAGCTTCGCCGAACTTGAATATCATTTCGAAGAATGTTACAAAGCTATCAATGATCGACTTGATTGGCACAATCCAGAAAGGCGTGAATATCCGTTTGATCTTAGCAAGCCACTACCATTAATTAAAGATCAAGGACGTCAAGTAGTTCCTGCTGACTACTTCATCAACAACGATCTCGAGTATCTGAAAGGTAGAAGTTTAAGTAGTAAATACGCGACTTCTACAAAAAGAACTAAGGCTGCTAAGTACGACAATATTGAAGGCATAGAAGACATGGTTCCAACATTATAGAGTCCAGTAAAAGTATCATACAACAAACATGTTGTCTGAGGAACGTATCACTAGGGTCCGAAACGACAAAGATTCTATGCATATGCATGCCACTGGAAATCTCCATATGATGTCTACTCCAAAAGAAGAATTATTGCGGTAACCAGTGTTAAAGTTATGAGGTGGTATGACTATGGGTATTTGGAAGAGATTGTAGTTCGAAGAGATGATAATGTGCTCTACAAGTTCAAGGAAGGCGACTTCCCAAGACTTAATATGTGTGATATTGAAGATATGCTACTTCTCTTAGTCCAGGATAAACTATCCAATCTTGATGTGGATTATCGGTACAACTTAGGTGTGGCATTAAGAATGTTTACCAGACGTATTGTCATTCTTTACCGTGTCGAAGACCTTCAGCTGGGAGTTGAAAGCTATCAGAAGAAATGTAATATCACCATACCAGAGACAACCTGATTCAACATCTCCAAACTAACCCTATACACTGCATACAAAAACCCTCAAGGAATCATTTATCAAGACAAGTATAAAAGAAACAAGTTGATGCGCTCGAATGAACTATACAAAATCTGCGACGGGACGCTCTCATCTTTCAGAAGTGTGCTTCATGATATTGCTTCCAACTTGGAGATGGATTACCTGCCAAAAAGACATTGGAGTAACATGGAAATTAAAAGGTCCCGCATCATGGTCAAGGCGATTGATAAGCTGCTCTTTGAATAGAGGTTGATGCGTAATTTGGAGAAGTTTGTTGGCGGACATGACTACGGTAATGATCTCAGGATGCTTGAAAGGACAATATGACCATGTCATATCTTGCCCTTCCATATTTTAGGTCATTTTTTCATAATTTAATAATCATGTGAATATGTATATATAAATACTGTAGACTAGTATTAGGCATATATAGTGTTTGAGTACGAATTTTCAAGAATTTCTTAGTAAATTCAAAATCTTTCAAATTATCGTACTCAAACACCATATACTACCCTCATAATTTAAGGGGGAGCAAAAAAAATGTTCCTATTACGGCTTGTTAATAATTGGACATTCTTTCCCCAAAAGCAGTTATATTTGAATCAATTGATATCCAAAATATCAAGAGATTTAATATTTTTGATAAGGGGAGAAAATGTGATTAAAATATATATGGCTAATAATGTGATTTTTAAGATCTCAAGTGTATGCTATCCTATATATGTGCTAAACTTTTTCGATTAATCGATGCACATATAAAGGGGGAGAAAATTGCTACGTGATTGGCTGAAATGTGGAAATACCAAAGACCGACCATTAAAATTACTATATTAGAGTTATAAGGTGGTTAAGCTTAGGTATTCATTCCCATGATCCAGCCAGAACTAGAGGGATCTACCCAGGGATATTCCACTAGATAGTGTAGTAGTCCTTAGGTATGAAAAAAAGGAGTAAAAGTGATAATAAGGGAAGAGTGCCGACTGAGATGGAGCTAGTACTGGAACAAACCCAACAAGGTACTAGTTATGAAATATCGGTAAGCGCTGAAGGGGTTAAAAAATTAAAAAGAAAAGTTAAGATAAAGGGTGAAAAGAAATAAGCCTTCCTTATACTTAGGCAGAAACCGGGTCAATACATCTCCTGTCAAGAATCACAAAGATAATTGCTGACATTGAAGACTGACATCATGGACCTAGTGATACAATGCACAACCCTCTCTAGCTACTCAGAATCTCTCAAAGATTTCTGTTTCATTTCTCACGGAGATTACACACATTTCTATCAATTTTCTCACTCCGAGTTAGTTGGTATTAAAAAGGTGGCAATCTGCTCCAGCCTCCGATCACTAAAACCAAAAGTACACTATTGAGTCTAGAGCCAAGAAATCATCCATAAATCTCATTAGGACACTATTCAAATGTATTTGTTGCTCACACAATGTGAAAACAAGTAATAACTCAAGAGTCCTACGCATTATCCTTGTGATTTTTCTAGAACATCAGAGTGATAGGAAAGTTATTCACAATGACGATGGAAATCCTTCAAGAGCCAACATCAAACAAGCTCTTGGTAGGTGACTTGTGCGATTCTATACGAATCAAGCTTGTGACAACTGGAAAGAAATGATGGTGCGATTCTATATGAATCAAACTTGTTCCAGTATATGAATTGACGATTGATGAATTTTGAAATGCTTAAAACTCTTGATGTGTCACAAAAACTATTTAGCATGTGACACGTCGATTGATTTTTTCTCAAATCAATTTTTATTTCAATCGGTAAGATAGTAACTCATTGGTTCACTCTTACTGTGCTGTCTAATTTGAGACGTTCCGGTAATGAGAACATGCTGAGTATGATGAATCTAATACATATGTGTTAGAAAGATTCAATACTACAACTGGAAACCCTGTCAAGGAGATTCTTCTCAAATTGAATCTACCTGATCACAGGTCGATCTTCACGGATTCGAAGGTTACTCCAACCAAACACGGGCGAATGACAAAGCCATATTCGTCCCCCATATTTATTGCTAACTGTTTTATTTCAGGAAAATATAAAGATAGACATGGAGGTACCTGGTTCCAGCAGACTTACAAGATTCATAGCTACATGCTCATACTCAACCGACAAATATAAAGACATCATGAAAGCTCAAGTACATGTTTCAAGACTTTTGCTACTCTGATACCGTATGTCTTTCTTGAAGCAACGAAGTGTAAAGTTGATATCGTATGAAGTGTTAAAGTTAAAGAATATCAAGAAAGATGGTTACACTCGCTTTTAATATCAAGAACAGTATGAGCATGTCGGTCTAGAAGTCACAAGATCACAAGAAGGCAAAAGATCACAAGATGATGATAAGAGATTATGCTTGGTTGATGATCTCAAAAAGGCAAAAAATCACATTCATATCAAGTCAAAGATACAAGTCAAAGCCTAAAGTCAATGATCACTACATCAATTCACAAGTTAATGATTGAAGTTTAAAGACTACGAGCTCAAGACAAAAGACAAGCATAGTATGCTAGGTTTAACTTTTTATAACAAGGAGTGACCTCCCTTAGGGGGAGATTGTTAGGAATACGAAAGTATCAGTCACTTCTATAATTATTGTATGACGGGCTCGTAGTATAATTGTTAGAACTTAAGTAAGCTAGTAAGGCCCAAGGCCCATGGTAAGCCCATCAAGAATACCATGACCGGCCATAGACTAAGTATTTATACTCCTCTCCATGCCTTGGAGAAGGTTGGTTGTTCACTTTTCTTAATCTAATTTTTGTTCATTTTCTTTTCTCTCTCTAGAAGTGTTTATCCCTCATTTCTCTCTCTAGTTCTTCATTCTTTTGTGTGTAAGATTAGATAATCAATATTCTTCATGAACCGGTTAGTTACTATCTTCCTGATTAAGCCGTCAATTCATGTTCAGCTTTCCTGTGTCCAGTTACCCGTGTGAGGCTTCCCATGGACATAAGATAGAAAATTGATTTAGAAAATCAGTCGGTGTATCAAAAACCAAACGGTTTTTATGACACACCAACAGTTTTATCTTTTTCAAAATTCATTCGTCAATTCATAAGCTGGACCTAATCGATCACAAGTTTGATCCGTATATGATCTCACAAGTCACCTACCAAGAACTTGTTTGATGTTGGCTCAATCAGGATTTCCATCTTCACTATGAATACTTAAGTATTACTTAGATGTTCTGGCAAAATCACAAGGATAATGCGTAGGACTCTTAATATATATTTCTTGTTTTTCACATTATGTGAATTAGCAAGCATAATTTTGACAAGTGTCCTAATGAGATTTATGGATGATCTCTTTTGGCTCTAGACTCAATAGTGCACATTTGGTTTTAGTAATCGGAGGCTGGAGCAGACTGCCTCCTTTTCAATACCAACTAACTCGGAATGAGAAAGTCGATAGAAATGTGTGTAATCTCCGTGAAAAATGAAACATAAATCTTTTGAGAGATTTTGATTGGCCAGGGAGGGTTGTGCATTGCATCACTGGGTCCATGATGTCAGTCTTCAATGTCAGCAATCATCTTTGTGATTCTTGACAGCAAATGTATTGACCCGGTTTATGCCTAAGTGTAAGGAGGGCTTCTTTCTTTTCACCCTTTATCTTAAATTTTCTTTTTAGTTCTTCAACCCCTTCAGTGCTTACTGAGACTTCATAACTAGAACCTTCTTTGGTTTGTTCCAGGACTAGCTCCATCTCAGTCGACACTTTTCCCTTATTCTCACTTTTACTCCTTTTTAATATCATACCTATGGACTTCTACACTAACTAGTGGAATGTACCTGGGTAGATCCCTCCGGTTCTAGCTGGATCGTGGGAACGAATATCTATACCTAACTACCTTATAACTCCAATACAGTAATTTAAATGATCGGTCTTTGGTACTTCCACATTTCAGCCAACACGTAACCATTTGCTCCCCCTTTATATTTGCATCGATTAATTGAAAGAGTTTAGCGCATATATGGGTTAGCGTACACTAGAGATCTAAAAAATCACATCTTTAATCATATATTTTAATCACATTTTCTCCCCATATCAAAAATGTCAAATCTCTTGATATTTTAGATATTAATTGATTCAAATATTCCTGGTTTCTGGGAAAAAAATGTCCAATTATTAACAAGCTGATTATTGGAACATTTTAATGCTCCCTCTCAAATTATGAGGGTATATAAGACAATGTTGAGTACAATAATTTGAAATTTTTTTAATTTACTAAGAAATTCTTGAAAAAACTTTGTACTCGAGCACTCCTTATTATCACCATAAAGTCTACACTACATATATACATATTCACAAGTTTATAAAATACGAAATGACCTTATGCTGACGAACACAATATGTGTCATATTGTTCGTTGAAGTAGCCGGAGGTCAGTTCCGTAGTGTCTCCCACCAACAAACTTTTCAAAGCTCCTCATCATCCTTCTTTCCTTCAGCTTGCTAGTTCAATAGCCATTGGCATGATATGCAGCTCTTTTATTTTATAATGTACTTCTATATTCTTTGTGGGAGGTAACTCTTATTGGATATTCTTAGTGATGTATTCCAGCGAGTTCAAAGCTTGTTAAATATTTAATTTTAATTAATAAATATTGCCATCGCTGAACTTGTAGAGTTTATCTGAGTGAATCAACCTGTTTCTCCCTTGGGTGTCAACATAAATGAATCCTTAAGGGTCTTGATATGGAGTGTATGGGTACTTTTTCCTGATGTCGGGTCTTTTTGTTTTAGGCTTGGTGACGCTGATCTTCTTCTGGTAACTTTTAACTCCCAGTTGAAGATCTTTGACTCTCTTTTGAATAACCATGCTTCTGGTGAACATTTGTAGTACTATAGTAAAGTCAAAAACATCATCTCCTAAGATATTGGTGAGCCTGTTTTGAACAATAAGGATCAACATGTCCTCGATGTCATTGATACGAAGTCTTGGGAAGTCGACTTCCTTAAATGTGTAAAGGTCGTAATCAGCTCTTCGTACTTCAATCTCTCTCAAGCACCTATACCCATGTTTTCTCATTACCTCGACCCGAGTCACTGCCAGAATACGTTTGGTAGAGTACACATCATGAGTGGATTCCAAGCCTCATGCATACCCATAGAAGGTCTTACGTTGATCTCTCCAATGTGAAATACCCCAAAGTACATGTTTATCATAGGCGACTTTAACCGGACTCCAAATGTTTTGAACTATGTCTTCAACGCCTAGAAGATCATATTGTGTGGACTTTGTCTTTGTTATGGAATTCGTATAGGTCATAGTCAAAATTCCTCCTTGCAGATACTTGAGATCGTTGTTGAAGAAGTAGTCAACCGGTACCATTTGACGATTCCCATTCATCACTAAAGGGAGAGGTTTGGTTAGATCAAATGGATAATCATCGCCTTTCTGGTTGTCCCAATAAAGTTTCTCTGATAAAGTTTTGTAACATTCTTTAAAGTCATACTCCAACTCAGCATAATTGGTACGTGTGCCTTTGAGAAGTTTAAATGCTGGCCCTAACAAGGTTTCTTGAGTCAGATTGATGATCTTCAGGCCGTTCATGATGTATACAAAGAAGTCTATAGGAGTTCTCATCAATTCATCAAAGGTTTTTGACAGTTTATCAGTTGAAGATGCAAGGGTCATTAACCAGCTTTGAGTTGGTCTTTGTTGAGGAGTCTTGCCAACATTCCAATCAGGATCTGTGGGATCTTTAGGTTGTTTAGGTTTGGTAAACCGGTCACTTTTAGATGCAACCTTTCTCTTTGGTTCTTCATCATCATTACCCAGATTCTCCTCTTAATCTTGTGGCATATCAGAATCTGCAACCTCAAACTCTGGTTCCTCTGACTGAACAGACTTTCCAAAAGATTTTGATTGAGACTTGGCGCCGTTGGATGAGCCAGACGTTGTTTCTTTAGTTTTAGGACCTTTTGTTGGTTTTGCATCCTTGCTCGTCTTCCTCTTCTTCATCCCTCAGTTTGATCCAGCAGAAGGGTCTTTATCTTTATCTTTGTCTTTTTGGCTCCTCTTTAGTGAATACACTTTATCATAAGTTGAGAAGAGACTCTTGTCTAGATCTTCAGACTTGATCAACCCATCATAGCATTCTCTGTGTTCAGTAGTTGTCAGATATGATTGACTTTCATCCATTTTGTCAATAAGAATCTTCTTTAACTCGAATTCTGTAAGTGAAGCAGCAGCCATATATGTTGACATTGGTTGAGAAGACTCATTGGCTAGAACCGCATGCTTAAGTGACTCAGTAACTATGCGTTTAATCTCTGAAGGAGAAAAGTTAGATACTTCCTTTGGTAGAATCTGATGAAGTTGAATCTTGACTTACTCTATGATCCTAGCAGTGATAGATGCAGACAGATAGTTTATGAAATCGTCTCTAGTGGCTCCTAGTTTAGAGTCTAGATGTTCATCAACTAGAGCAGTTAATTGAGTGTTGAGAGGATCATTCTTTTTGAGTTCAGAAACTTCTTTTTCCAATGCTGTAACTCTGTTGTTCAATTGGAAGACGGATGCAAAATTTGGAAGTGTAGCTAGAGGATTTGTTGCTTCAGTTGTTGGTGGTAGAGTTGGTGTTGATCGTTGTGGTGGAGGAGTAAAGGATGGTAATGATTATGGGATGATGGTGGTGGATATAGGTGAAGATTCAGTGATAACCGAAACATGTACTGTAAGAAGTATAGGTGTTTGATTGTTTGGTACCTCATGATGGACATGAACATCCATTGGGGAAATGATTTCTGCATCTGTATGGGGAATATCTGAGAAATTTAGGAATTTAGATGCCAAGTCGGATGAGTGAGAAGAGCTAGTAACTGGAATTTCAGTCTTCTTTATAACAGTAGAAAGTGTCACATGAGCATCTTCTATGACTTGATTGGGAGTGATCTCTAGATTTTCATTCCCTTGTTAGACGTTAATCATTTCAGCATCGGTACCTTCCTTTTGAATAAACCCTTCATCATTAGTAACTGGTTCATTCATCCTTAAATCCACATCGTTGTCGAACTGATTCATAGTATAATCAATTCCTTCATCCTCGTCACCTTCAGTTTTGTCTTCAACCTTTGATTCATCATTGGTTTCATCTTCATCATCAGTAGAGATAGACGGGGTTTTAACAACTCGTCATCCTTTTCTTCTCCATCATCTTCATTCTCTTCTTCATTCTCCTCTTGATCAGATTCGGAACTCGTTTCATTCTTATCAGTTTCATGCTTGGAATTCCACCCTTTTTCATTGTTAGATTGGGTATTGTCATCACCATTGTCGCTCTCTCGATCACTGCCTTTATTACTTAATTCATGGTTATTATTTCTATCATCTTCATCCCTTCCCCAAGATTCAGCTTCACTCTCACTTGATTCTTCTTTAGTCACATCGGGAACCCCTGGTTTTGCACTAGTTCCTTCATTTGTGACAGAAGGTTTGATTTTTGCAGCACTTGGAGCAATTTTGGTAGCAGTACCAGAACCACTTGGATGAGTCTTATGAAAGTCCCTCAAACTCTTATTGCGAACTTCTACATACTGAGCTTATTTAGTTAATGCCACTTCAGAGAGCAAATTAATTCCTTTGCGTTTCTCAACAGTCACCTTTTCCTTCTTCTTAGACAAAGACTTCATAGGAGTATCTCTAATGACTACACGTGCTGTTGGTGCATTAGTAGACTTCTTGGCAGGTCTCTTTGCTCTCTTTAACTTCCTTGTGGGTTCTTCAGGTGAAACTAGGACAGTAGAGAGTTTAGGAGAAGCAGGCTTCTTAAACTTCCATGCCTTCTTAGGAGGAGTAACTCCTGTAGCATAGCCAAGGTAAGTCTTGTAAGCTTTGGTTTCCCGCATCTTAGGACTTGTCATAGTTTTAGGAAGTTGAGCTCCATAAATTTGAGATTCTTCCTTTGCAGAGACGAATCTTAAAGTGTTTATCAGATAATCATCTCTGGAGGTATGCATGCCAATATTGTTTCTTTTGGAGATTGTCTTGTCTTTGGTAAGGAAGTGGTGAATGATAATTTTGGTACATCGAGGGTAGTACATCTTGTCTTGCTTTTTGTGACCTCTGTTGTCAATCTGGTAAGTGAAATCTTCCCAAAGTAGTTCAACATGTCCACATTCTTCTTATAGTACATTCCCAAAAGGATTTGTGCTCTAGAAAGACAAAGCTTGTCAAGACTAGTTGTCTTTCCAAATAGACTTCTGTTGATGATAGTGGCAAAAGTTCTCCAAGGTTGATGCATCTGATCAACAAAAATATTGGTGATTGTCTTGATTTCCACAGTATGACCAAGTTCTTTGAAGAAAGACATAATATCTTCATTAGTAGGAAGTTCATCAAATTTTTGACCATGAACTCTAGGGCAGATCTGAAAGATGTCTCTGAAAATTTCTAAATTAAGGTCGAATTTCTTCTTCTTGTCCATTCTGAACCTGTAGGAGTTTTCATACTTGTGGATAGAATCCCAGAATTGGTGAATGTAAACTTCAGGAACATCTGCAGTGGTGAGAAATGCAGAATAGAATGAAGTAAGAGCAAGAGCATCCAGGAGAACTTGAAATGTAGGTTCTCTCAGTTTCTTTCCAAGATTGATTCTTCTGTTGCATTTTCCAATCTCAAGCCTTTTCTCTTCGGGAACAAGTTCAAGTTCAAGTTTGGTTTGTTGAGCAGTGATGGAAGACATGATTCTTCTAAGATTAGTCACATACAGTTCATATACAAACATATATTTCACCGAAGAACAATCTAGATCATGAAGAATGATTATAGATGCATGACTAATTTTCTCTAATGACTGGGCATACAAATCATAGGCATAGAATTGACATACATGACAATTAACATGGAACCTGGAGACACACATAATCATTGAACACACTAATTATAGGCAATCTATGGAAAGAGAGGCAATCATAAAAAAATTCTAAGGAAACTAAACCTAAATCAATCACTAAATGACATGTTAATGAATAATTAAACTTAGATTACTAAAATTATGAGATTTGATTACCAATATTACATGATTAGATCTCCAAGTGAGAACATGCACAATTCGCCTAAGATTTGTGTATAATTCGCCTTCATAAACAAGTATAATTCGCCTAGAACAAGTTGTATAATTCGCCTAAGATTGTGTGTATAGTTTGCCTAAAACTGCATATTATTCGCCTAAGAGCAAGTGTATAGTTTGCCTCAGGATAGACGTATAATTCGCCTAAAGGTAAACATATAGTTTGTCTAATATTACACGAGTATAACTCGCCTAGCTTGTGGCGTATAACTCGCCTAACTATACAAGTGTATAACTCGCCTAGGCAAGAGAGTGTATAACTCGCCTAGGTATAATTCGCCTAGAAAAAATTTACACCAACATTCTTACACCTTTTCAAGCATCAATAACATCTCAAACATGTTCATTTATCATATTCTAACACATTTTCCACATGAATTAATCACAAAAATCTTGACTTATTACTTGTTCGACTCACATGAACACGAAAAACCTAAAGAACCAAACTTTTTAAAGTTAAACATGCTTAAACTCAAGCAAACACTCACAAACACTTATTTTATCATTCTCAAACAAACCGATGAACTTTTATAAGTTTTTGACCATCTCCCATTTTGTTCGAAATCAAGAATCACCCAAAACGCACCCATATGTTAACCTTATTTAAAACTGTTATAGGTACATGTTCTAGACCCCTATAGGACCAAAACTCCTTAATCAGTTTAAGGTTTCAACCACTTTTCAATGTGATGAAAGTTAGGTCGATTTTTAGGGTTTTTCGAGCATAAATCCACGATTAAGGTTTATTTAAAGGTGTTTAAGCATTAATACAAGTATACCTTAAGGATTAAACGTAGGTTGAATGAGTTCTTGAAGGTCTTGAAAATTCAACAATGGAGGTTATGAGTTGTTTGTGTGTGAGACGTGAGAGAGGGAACGAGGTGGGGGTGTTTTTGTCTAAAATCTTTTAGGTTTGGCAAAAATGCCCCCTAAGGTTTAATATGACTTCTAATTTCCTAATACACTTTCCCTAAGGCTTAAAGTAGTTTCCCAATTGGCAATACTAGCCCCTAAGGTTTAGTTATCAAGAAAAAGTCTTACATTTTGCAATGATACCCCTAAAAGATTAAACACATAACAAATAAAGCCTGATTGAGTTAAAATTAATTAACTTCCCTTTAATTATTCACCCGTTATTGTTTAAAACCGTTTCCTTTTATCACATATTGATTTTATGAAGAAGATATTTGACATTTTCTCCCCCTGAAACAATGACCCGTTTTCTATTTAAAGAGCTGTAGTCATTGTTTGAGTGGTCAAATGTATTTGAAAATGAATTTTTAGATGAAACCGAAAGATGATTATATTATTTTTAAAATCAACACCATAAAAATAAGATTTCTCTTATTTTAACAAAGAAATGCACTGACACGTACATGAATTTGTATAAAGGAAGCACGGGTTGTGTTGCAAGGTAAACACAAGCTTTTGCATGGTCATAAAGTAGACCATGCCCGAGAATAAATTCCTGTTGAGAGGTCAAGTTTTCTTTTTGAAATACTTGCTGTTAGATATTAGAAAAAGACTCGGTCACCCCATGTATTTTACTGTTCAATGTTGCTCGTAGTTTAATAGGTAAACGTATGACTTTCGGTATTGAACCGGGTACTAATACCCAGTGTATTGTAAGAACTATAAATACCTCTTCCAACTTTGGAAGAGGTAAGCATCTATTCATTTTACACACACTCTTTAGTGTGTTTTTATTAGTTTCTCTCTCAACCATTCTCTCTCTAGATCTCTCTAGATCTATACATGTTTGTGTGAATTTGGGAACCTACAATTGGCATCAGAGCTACGTGTGGATTCGTGGTTAATTCTAGTGGTTAAACTAGATCAAATTCGTCTTTATTTTTGAAGAAAATAAGCCCACAACTCAAAGCTTATTTTGGGCTTATTTGTTGGTTAATCTTGGAGTTTTTCGTGTTATACATGTAAATCATG
>BQNB010054226.1:2285-39637 GCA_026074375.1 Tanacetum coccineum | reverse complement strand
ATATTTTAGAGTAGCCTATGTAATCAGCTTCGATCTCCGTCCTACACAAAATACGATTTTTTGTCACATTTTATGTTTCACATAAAATACTTAGAAACACCTACTTAAGGCTCAAGTTAGATATGCATTATTTTTTAGTTTATGTAATTTGTTATGCAACATTATACACCCGCTAAATCATACCCCCTGAACCATACCCCCTTGAACCACGCCCGCTGAACCATAACCCCTGAACTACGCCCGGTGAACCACAACCCCCGGACCCCTGAACCACACCATTGAACCATAACTAAGCACACACATTTCAGCCCGCATTTCAGCATTTAAGGAATACAATTTAGTACTCTCACTATATATTTCTTTTGACAAAAACATAAAAAAATAGCAAGTCAGTTGCTTTCTTTCAAGAGATCTCGACGAATTATTTCTTAATCAACATGAACATGGCCTTTTTGTATAGAAAATACACTCATCATCTCAAATACGCGTTTTCACTCATTACCAAACACCGTCAATTAAATCGCTTCTCGATGATCATATAAATGACAATTCAGCAGTGTCGGCGATTGCTTATCAAAACTACTTATATGAATGACTTGAATTTGCAAGATACAAATCCCACACACCCCTTATATTGTTGCAGCTACTCCTAACCATATTCTCAAACTAATTTGCATCTTCACTATATTATAACTCGGCATCTAGTATGTAATATGCAAATTCACATTATAACATTATAGTATGCAAATTTACGGTTAGACAATTTATTAGTCGATTTATTTTCGATCAAAGTTATAGTTAGTAGTTATTATATATGGCGCCACAACCATATCCCCATTTCGCTGTTAGCCTCTTCACCCACCACCACCGGGTGAAACAAAAGTGTAATAAAAGAACTCATAACACCAACCTGTGACTCGAAGTTTTTTGTACATCTTCACGCCTTCATCCTTCCTCCAGATACACCAACATGTGACCTCCTTATCAAAATTAACAACAAAAAACATCTAATTTCAAAACCTCACAAATTAACCCACACAAATTTTCAACTTGACACTTTAATTTAAGAAACCCCCAAATATGTTTTTTATAAAAAAAAACAAAAACAACCTGACGACTAATTATACTTAGATCGCAAATCAAAACATTCCATATATATCACATAATTTTGTGATTATTATTATAACCACTATTATAGATTAAAAAAATGAAAATCCACTTATTGAGTTATTCTAAAAATTAATTATCTAATATCAATCAATATATTCATGTTTTACAAATATATATATATGTACAACCGACTATTATATATATAACAAAGCCTAGATAAGATAAAGTTGGATTAGTACCTTAATCTAGATCGTCGAATCCTTCAGAGCCATCATCGCTGGCCGGAACGCGATTAGAGAAACAATAATAATTAGAAACGGTGAGATTTGATCAAGAGTGAGGGAGCGGTGGAATTTGTAAGCCTTAAGAACTGAAGTAGGAAGAGAAAAAGGATACGTGGTGAATTTTTATGTTTGATGAGCATTAAAGGGTGGGTTTTGCTTTTATCCGGACTAGCATTAAATGATGGGTTTGGATCAGGTCAGGTCGGGGCGGGTGCAATTAATGACTTTACCCGGGTTCCCCCAATTATTGTAAGGTTGTATAATATGATACATGCATGGATAGCCGGGTGCATATATATTTTTAACAAAACTTGGTTGCGTCGATTTTTGTATGTTGTGTTTATTCGCGTGTGTCTATAATTTAGGTTGGGCATGAGCACGGCCTGAAAACCCAGTCCGAATCGATCAATTAGGTCGGATCGAAAACCGATTTGATCAAAAAGTCCGGATCGATGACCGAATCGAAATGTTCGGCCCAGGTCCTGGTCAGTCCGTCCGGTCCAACAAAATATAATAGTCGGTTGTAAGTAAGACCAAATCGGACCAAACCAGACCGAACTGATGACCAAGAATGAGGAAAAGGTTGGACGAGGATTAGACTGAAACATGTTTGGTCTCATCTGGTAAGTTTGGTTTTTCAGTTTGTTCCGATCCACGATCAATAATGTTCAGCCCTAGTTTGTATATATTATAGCATTGTATGTTTGAAAAGTTGTCGACAAGGATGTTTAAAACTAAGGAAACTTTACAAATCAACATTGCAGAAAAGGATTGGAAAACAAATAAAAGCTTTATTAGAAACTAATTTTGAGCTTTATTTCTCCACTGTGATTCAAATCATTGAAAAAAGCTTTCATAAAACATATTATTTCTCTCATAAAACATCATTTTCTTTGGTAAAAACATTCTAAAGCGAGTTTAAACTAAAATTAAAGATCTAAAAACTGGGGCCCTAAGAAATTGGAAGCCCTGTGCCGTTGCACACCCCACACATGCTAAAATCCGGCCATGGCAAAATCACGTCAATTTAAAAGTGTTTTAGTCAATTGTTCATTAATATGATACATGCATAGCAATCTAGGCTCAACATGAGCACAATATCAAAACCGGACCAAATCGATCAGAATTAGATTGGATCCAAAAGTTCGAACATCAATCCGGTTCGGTAGGTTCGTTCTTCCGGTCCAGTCCAACAAAACATAATATTAGGTTGTGCGTAAGACCGAATCCGACCGAACCACACCGAAGACTGAGAATAAGAAAAAGGTTCGACGAAGACAGGACCGAAACATGTTTGATCTCTTCCGGTCAGTTTTGTTTCTCAGTTCGATCCGTTCCGCAATCTATAATCGTAAGCCATAGTTTGTTTATTTTTTTTAATTATTTTTTATTATAGCATCGTATGTAGAAAAGTTTGTCGACAAAAAATTGTTTAAAACTAAAAGAAAGTTTACAAAAAATGATTGGAAAATACGTGGAGAAAAAGAAAAAGAAAAAGCCTTATTGTTTTGTTTATCTTTCTACGCGGAAACTTAAGCCAATTTGTTTCTGTCTAAACATTTGTGTACTTATTATTCTCTTTAATTTCTATCATGCATTACCATGTATATTTCTTTTCAACGTACACATTTGTTCCCATTGCGTTACTATACGTCATGCTTACATCATATTAGGGTTTACAACCTTCGCCCAATGTTTCTACTTTTTGCAAAAGCATATGAGAATATATTATAAATATATACAATCAGTGGCGGACCTAGGATTTCAACATAGGGTATGCACTCAACTTTGAAGGTATGCACTCCATGTATATTACTTAAAAAAAACAATTTTTTTTACACTAACCCGTCGAATCGCAGGGTATGCACGTGCACACCCGTGCTATAAGCTGGGTCCGCCCCTGTATACAATCAGTGGGAATCTATGTCCTAGGGTGAGCATATGTCCAAGACCGGACCAGACCGGACCGAGGATCGAAATGGTTCATATTGTCGGACCGCGGACCGGACCGAAATGGTACGGTCCGGTCCGGGTCGTATCATCAAGTCCGATCCGGTCCCTACAGCGGCATATATCATCGGTGTTTTTGGTCGGACCGACCGAGGACCGGATTGGTCCAGACCGAAATGGTACGGTCCGGTCCGGGAACGTCTTCGGTCCGGTCCAGTCGGTCCGGTTCGGACCGATCTTCCGGTTCGGTCCGGTTTTCCGGTCTGGTATGCTCACCCCTACTATGTCGTACATATTTCTTACTTTTTACAACCCTCATCTTTTATAACTTTTTGTTTATAATATAACATACTTTGTTATCAGTTTTTGTTTCATATTTTTTGTTAGTTTAATATTTTTAACTTGTTAAAATTTATATTTTTTATTCCGTACTTTCTGTTTCATAGTTTTACAATAATATAAACTAAATTTATATAAAAAAATAACTAAAAAAAACACAAAAAACATAAGAAGACATTAAAGTGTTTAACCACTAAACTAACCTGGTAATAATTTACATCCATATTATAATTATAACTATATAATAATTAACAATACTGCTTTGGAAGGCACGCTTTTTTCACCAACCCGAGGATACAAAATACTGAAATAGTCTTTGGGGTTATCGGCCCGTTGTGAAGTAAGTCTTTAATGACTAACTTTGCAACAAAATGATAACCAAAAGACTATTTCCGTAATTTCACCACTCCGACATAAAAAAATAAACAGAAATAGCCCTTGGGTTATCGTTCGGTTACAAAGTTAGTCCTTAATAACACTATACGGAACTAGTCTTTGGATTATCGTTCTGTTGCAAAATTAGTTCTTAACGTAATAACACGCGCTTCACAACGAAACACATGTTTAAAGCCTCGTTATAAGAAGTTTGGTGGTAATCACATTATCTTTTTAAGGCCTATCTCTAATATTGACCATGCTTTTTATTAATAAAGGTTAGTTTGGTGATTTGTCTTGACCAGTACATCATTAAATTGGGCTTTTAACAAAAGGTGAAAATTGTTGGAAAGACTTGTGCTTGATATCTCATTTGACTTGTGTAAGAATGTATTAATCATACTTGTCTCTTTATTACATTGAACCAACTAAGTTCGAATATGACATTAATGTTTGAAATTTAAGGTACTGTTGTTATGTGACAAGAGCCATGACGATTGATTTTATTTTGTACGATTATGACATGTCTCATAAGTTCATTTATTTTGAAAATTTTCGACTTATATAAGCTGATTATGTCGTAACACAATACGTCTAAGAAAACTCTTTATAGATTAAGCAAATTCGTTTGGAAAATGATATATTTATATTTTATATGCTCGATTATTTAAATTTCACTGAAAATTTGTTTTTTTTTTGTTGAATAATTAATAATATATCCGTTATTAAATGAGATCAATAATTAGATATGAATCAGACAATCATGATTGAGAATTTGATATCCCAAATTTGGATTTCAGTGGGGGAAAACATGGAGTAGAAGCAATACTGGCCCGAGGTATCAATGAAAAGACAAGTATTGAATTTCCGCTTTGTAGATAATAATTTTTTTTGTTATTTTTTTTGTGTTTTTTTACCATAAACTCTTTCTATTAGATATGACGTACATAATATTAACGGATTGAATTTCCGCTTTGTAGATAATAATTTTTTTTTTCAACATCTGTTTAGCAGAGTTGTTAGGAGGTTATTATCACATGCAGGAAGTCTCGGGTTTTAGTCTCCTTGTGGAGATTTTCCTTCTGGGGCGAAAAAAAGAGTGGGGTTTATCCCTTAAAGCGAAAGTCCAAGTCTTGCATACTGCTCAATTAGATGTCACTGTGAACTCGAATTACCACTAACTTGTTGTTCTAAAAAAAAGATAAAAAACCTTTTCATATCATAAACCTATCGCTACTATAGATAGCATTTCATATCATAAAACACAAACAACATTTTCAAAAAGAAAATAAGAAAGTAATAGAAAATAGTTTAGAAATTATCATAATGATTAATATAAAATTATCATAATGATTAATAGAAGTTTAGAACATTTTGATGACAGTAAGATAATTATGACATAATGCGATACAGTAAATGAACACATTATAGCATTACGGTGCAAATCGCAACTTGTTGTTCACACGAACACGCCACCAATTTAAGGGTTCTTAAATTTTTGGAAGAAATGAAAAAGTAGAAAAGAGGAAAAATGGCAAATGCAGTCGAATTGTGTGTGTGTGTTTTTTGTGTTTAAGTAATCGTGTATTTGCATTGTAAGACCAACCTATCCTCGTGTGAAACGCACGTGACATGAGATAACGAGCAAAAACTAACGACGTTAAGAAATTGGAAACCTTGGGGACTATTGCAGTACTTTTCCGGTAAGAGGGATTAAACGTGAAATTTGTCAATACCATGAGGACTAAACATATAATTTACTCTAAATAAAATAAAGTAAATCAAGAAAAATAATGAGTCAGTCAACCTCATATAGATAACTATGAAGGAGATTATACAAAGTAATATATAGGTTAACCAAATATGATATTTAATGCAACATGTAATAGATTATATGAAAATTGTAAATAAAAAAGAAAAACACTGAATAAATAAAAGATGCTTTCATACTCTATACAACCATGATAAATAACATTCTCTTTATTCGATATCTTTGACTATTTTTCACATCGTATAAATAAAGCTTTCCATCGACTCGATCTTTCTTTTCTCTTTCAACAAAAAAATTTCTTTCTTTCTTCTCAAATTCATCTAATTTTTTTAGTTGGTTTCTAATAATTTGGATCTATATGTATGATATGGACCCTAGCCACCTTCATCATATGAGTGTTAGTGTCGATTCTGGTGGTGGTGGTGGAGGTGATAGATTTCCGCAATGGAGCGGGCAAGAAACACGCGATTTCTTGATGATACGAGCCGAGCTTGATCCAACGTTCATGGAGACGAAACGTAATAAAGTTTTATGGGAAGTTATATCGACAAAGATGAAGGAGAGGGGGTATAATCGTAGTGGTGAACAGTGTAAATGCAAATGGAAGAATCTAGTTACACGTTATAAGGTACATATAAGTCTTTATTCATATTATTCATGAAAACGAGTAAATTTATGGGTCACATAAATCATATCATAAGATTTGTAGGGTTCTATGACCAGAAAATCACCTTTTTATTGGAAAAAGAAACACATTTCCTTGAAAAACTTGGACAAGAAACTTGAACTTCTAGATTTAAACATATAAAATGAAACATGCATTAGAAATATATGTTTTGAACATTGGATTTCAATATCTATATAGCAGCGTAACATGTTGCTCCTTTTTCTTTGTATATACATAATGAAAACGAGTAAATTAATGGGTCAGATGATAAATCATATCATAAGATTTGTAGGGTTTTATGACCAGAAAATCACTTTTTATAATGAAAAAAGAAACATGCATTAGAAATATATGTTTTGAACATTTGTTTTCAATATCTATACAGCGGGGCAGCTTGTTACTCGATCGTTTGCATTCCATCTCTGTGTAAATTCAAAAAATATACAAGAAACCTCTTGAAAACAAGAAAAAGCTTATCAATTACTAAATTCTGCGCCGAAGTTGGTTTAGGGTGTGCTTGTTTAAGCTTAATGTGAGATTTATGCGCTTATTTGTTTTGGGGTCATATTTTATAAATTTCAATTTTCTGGCTTATTTTGAGACTTAAGGGTTTATATGTATAAGCTTATTATGATATAACAAGCTTATATAAGCTCACAAGTCTCAAAATAAGCCAGGAAATTGGAGTTTATAAAATATAATCCCAAAACAAATGAACATATAAGCTCAAATATAAGCTTAAACAAACACACCATAAACCAACTTTGGCTTTGAATAACGTTATTAACAATTTGGTGATCGATAAATAAACTCTTAAGCCTAATGTTTATTTAAATTTATGTGTTTAGACGTTCAAGTTATATATAAGCCAGAAAATTGGAGTTTATGAAATATAATCCCGAAGCAAATAAGCGTATAAGCTCGCATATAAGTTCATGATGCATGTCGATGGAAAATTACCTATAATACATACGTTTTATGTGTAGGAAACTAGGAGACAA
This sequence comes from Tanacetum coccineum, assembly GCA_026074375.1. Lineage (NCBI taxonomy): Eukaryota > Viridiplantae > Streptophyta > Magnoliopsida > Asterales > Asteraceae > Tanacetum > Tanacetum coccineum. The sequence continues at coordinate 32,140 of BQNB010054226.1, read as the reverse complement.
GTAACACAGTTTTGTCGACAAATACGTGAATAACCCTACATAACGTGTATAGTAATAATGTTGTCATTTTACAATAAATGATGATGTCTTGTAGTGCAAGAAAATAATGGTTGCTTTCTTGCTATGAAACATGCAAATTTAGGGGTTTGAGACAATGGAACACGAAGGCATGAGGCAACAATTTCCATACTATAACGAGTTGCAAGCGATCTTTACGGGTCGAATGCAAAGGATGCTATGGATGGAATCATCAGAAGGTGGTGGATCATCAAAGAAGAGAGTGATGCATTTGTCTTCAGATGACGACGATGAGAATGACGAGAGTGATGTAGAGAAAGCGAGTGGTAGTACTAAGAAGAAAAAGAAGATTGCTGGCAAAGGAAGCAACCCGCCCGATAGTAGTACTAATTTGAAAGAAATATTAGAGGAGTTAATGAAGCAACAAATGCAAATGGAAACGCAATGGATGAAGATGTACGAGGCGAAAGAAGAGGAGAGGAGAAAGATGGAAATGGAATGGAGGCGCAAAATGGAAGCGTTGAAGAATGAGAGGATTATGCTCGACAAAAGGTGGCGAGAAAGGGAAGAACAAAGAAGGATTAGAGAGGAAACTAGATCGGAGAAACAAGATGCTCTTATAACGGCTCTTTTGAACAAGCTTCGACGAGCAGATTTGTAGGTTTATGCTAGCAGTTTTCGTTGGGAGAATACACTAAAACATAAAAATGGCCTAGATTATGAGATGAGGTTAGCTTACGATCCGTCTTCTTCTAGCTATAAATTGTAAGATAAGTAGAAATTGTTGAACTAGATCATCTTTGTAGACAATTGTTGATTACTTGCACTTACGCAACATCCTAGATTATGAGATGAGGTTAGCTTACTATCGATCTTCTTCTAACTAAAAATGGATGTAAGATATGTGAAGCTTTTTTGCTATGTTGCTAACTAGGAAACAGCAGGAACCAAAACAGCTTATTTTTTTCTTTGCCTTTTTCATTTTCTAACTCAAAATTCTTTAACTTATCTTTACGGTTTTGTAATCATCAGTTTAAAATGAAGATAAATGTGATGAGGTGAAGGCGGAAGGGGAGACACTAGTCTCATTTTGAAATATATATGTTTCACCCTCCTGCATATGGATTCATCCAAATGCAGGTAAAGTACAGTAGTTATAATGCACTTTCTTTGAACTATCAGTGTTCGGGATTGTTTATTTAATTCTTACAATACATTATAAATTTTTCAGCTCACCGTATGCATCTGATTATTGGGGGTGTGAAGCAATCCAAACATTATCGGCCTTGATGTTATGATTCGCCGATTATGAGGATGTAAGGTTCCAATATCCTTAATCTTGTTTTTGGTTTTTTTTTCATGGATCAGTGTGCTTTTTAATGACTGATTTTCGATTAATCGTTAGGATTGTGGTGATGAGTCGGATTATATCCTTTGTGATGTTTTACTAATGGTGTAAATATATTAACAGGTGTGTAATCGAAAATGTATCAAGACATTATCTTTGATTTTGTGTAATCCGGACTCGAAAGTACTATCTTGTACGTTGACGTTAGTTTAACAAGCTCGTTGGACCCAACATACACCTTCAACAATTTTGGAAGTGACCAAAGTAGACCATTGAGGTGTTAAGAGTAGTTCGTGTTTATGCTAACCCTGTTGAGCAACAAAAAGTATGAGCTTATAACAGGTGGACTAGATAGTTTCTTAACATTCTTTGTACTATCTATGTTGCAAATGTGACTTCCATTTTCTGCACATCATCAGATCGAGTCATTTGCAAAATTTGAAATCTTGAACTTTTGTAACTAAAATGCTTCATTTACCCCTCCCCCAACTACCTTTTATAACCACCCTTTAAATACCACCCTCTTCATCATAACCCACCACTTCATTTCTCACACACTCTTTCAGACATTTTCTTCATTTCATTCTCAGTGAAGACCAAAGTTTTAGTGTTAAGCTTTATGATCACACATGCTCAAAACCATTTTCGACACGAGTAAACAAGTCTTTTCTCGAGTTATTGAAATAGGTGTTCTTGGAATGAAGGTTATGGTCGTGGTGATGGTCGTTATCCCAGAGGCGGGTGTAGTCGGGGCGTTGGTGGTCGCAGAGACGATTATGGTCCCAGAGGGGGTTATAGTGGACTACCATTATAAATCCAATTATGTAATGAGTTTTAAGTTAGATATGATTGTAAGAAAAAATTATTAGATGGCTAAGTTATGTTAATTTGACCGTTGACTGTTGATTAGCCTTCAATGGTGAATTGTCATATTCTAATATGGTAATCAGAGCCAACCCTAAACACTTCAAAAAAAATACACGCCTCTAAATCCTTAAATCTGCCATTGCATTTTTTTCTGTCTTATCATTTGCTTGCATTATTTCCTTTTCATATTGCATGCTTAATTGTTGCCGTATTACTTTTCTTCTATGCGCACATCATGACAAGTTATAATAACACAATTGGTCTACCTGCTGTTCACACGTCTCAAGGTGTTACCAATCAATATAATGTTGCATTATCAAGCTACTTTAATGGATCATATCCATTTACACCCAACATGGGCTTTGTTAACTTCTAACAGTCCAACATGGCCGAATTCATTTCACACCCTATACCCCTATACTCGGCCCAGCCCAACAATTTGGGTTATGTTTATCTTCAGTATGGACTTGGACACTATTGTCCATCACCTGCTCAACCCGCATCATACATGACACACCCTCAAGCTAATTTGGTGGCTTCTGTGCCAATTCAGCCGGCCCAAGTGCAGCCCCAGCCGGCCCAAATACCAATCCAGCAAGCCCATCCATACTCGTCTCCTCAAGCTTTCCAAACGATGACTCTACAAGAATCAAATTGGAACATGGATACTGGGGCGTCCTTTTATCTAGCCGAGAACACAAGTATGCTCACTTCTTTTAGCAATCCAAGCTTGTATAAATCTGTATTTGTTGGCAACGGCCAACCCATACCCGTGACTCACACGGGCCATAGCCTTTTGCATACACCACATAAACCCCTTCACCTTCATCATGTTCTTGTCACACCTAATATAATTAAAAATTTGATTTCGGTTCGACAATTCACTCGTGACAATAATGTGTCTGTTGATTTTGATGCTTATGGATTCTCTGTGAAGGATTACCAGACCCGCCGGCTTCTTCTCCGCTGTGATAGTACCGGTGATCTATACCCTGTCACTCAACAACCATCCTCTACCACAACCTTTGCTTTGCTTTCATTGAGCCCCACCACGTGGCACAGACGCCTTGGACACCCGAGTGAAGATGTGCTTCGTCGTTTAGAGTCTTCTCGTTTTATTTCATATAATAAAACAAAGTTGCCCGCTTTGTGTCATGCTTGTCAATTAGGCAAACACACTAGGCTTCCTTTTTACAGTTCCGAGTCGAATGTGCATGTAATAATTTTTTTTAGAGCGGCAATTTTTTTAACAATCTATACCACATATCTCATAATGCCCACAACCTCTAAGTTGGTGGGAAATTTACATACCAAAGATAATTTTGGTGGCCAACTGAGCTAGCTCAATTGATTGCATGTTAACTTATATTTTACAGTTAACATATTACAGTAAAATGGTTAACTTTCGTTTACAACTATGTGTTGCTACAAGACATAAAGATAACTGGAACATACACGAGTACAAGACGGTTGTAACAAATAACAATGAGGTTGAATACAATCATTGCGTTCAAAACATTCATGGAAAAATACTAATGATGTTTCGAAAATATTTAAAAGTCATTATAAAGTACATAGTAAAAATCATAATGAAGTAAATTACATCTTTACATGTGTCTAACTTTCATGTTAATCATAGTAGTCATGATTTAGCCGCCAAAACTCTTTCATGATAGATAAGCAATATGTTTTAGTTTAAGGCTAGAAGGAATGAAACCAAACTCACCTCAATATTGTCCACTCACCTACAGGGGCGGACCTAGAGAGATGGATGTTTGTCGCGTAATGTAATTTTTTGTAAAAGTTCTTGTTTTTTTCAAAATGAACCCGGTCCCAAATTTTGTGTCGCGTAAATATTACTTAATCCGAAATTTTGGGTATTCGGATATATAAAACTTTTATCCGAAATTTCGGAAATCTAAATTGAAAAAACTTAGCCAAAATAAGGGTTCTAACATAAAACCGTCATCGCAAACCCATTCCAAAATCAATGGTATTTTTTTGACTTCCTCATGTTGTATGTTCCACATTCATCCCCATCCCTGGGAAATAATAGTATCAATTAATTTTTGAACTCTTTCTTAATGTGTGAGTTTATTCGTGTGGTGCTTTTGGGTTTAAGGTGGATATGTTTTGCGTGGTTGGTTTCTTTGTTACTACGGCTATTTAGACATTTAGGTTTCGTTTGTTTTTTCAGAGGTTTTACCTCTTCATCTGCAAACCATGTCTGCAGAAGAAGAGGTGCATCTAAGCTCTTCATCTGCAAAGAAGAAGACCATTTGTTTTTTATTTCTCTTGAAGTACTTCTTTCATTCTTTTCTTTTTCTTTATCTTTTTCTCTAGATTGTTTCGTGATTTGAGCATTTAAAATTTTACGTCAGTTTTTTTACGTTTGCGTTAGTTTTTTTTACCTTTGCGTCGGTTTTTTACGTTTTCGTCTAATTTTTTACGTTTTCGTCTGCTTTTTTACGTTTTTGTCAGTTTTTTATGTTTGCGTCAGTTTTTTACGTTTTGGTCAGTTTTTTTACGTTGTCGTCTGTTTTTTTACGTTTTCGTCAGTTATTTTCGTTTTCGTCAGTTTTTTTTACGTTTCCGTCGGTTTTTTTACGTTTTCGTTAGTTTTTATACGTTTTGTCAGTTTTTTACGTTTTCGTCATTTTTTTACGTTTTCGTCAGTTATTTTACGTTTTCGTCAGTTTTTTTTACGTTTCCGTCGGGTTTTTTACGTTTTCGTTAGTTTTTATACGTTTTGTCAGTTTTTTACGTTTTCGTCATTTTTTTACGTTTTCGTCAGTTATTTTACGTTTTCGTCCTTATTTTACGTTTTAGTCTGTTTTTTACGTTGTCGTACTTTTACGGACGAAAACTTGAAAAACGGAGGAAAACGTAAAAAAACCAGACGAAAACGTAAAATAACTGACAAAGACGTAAAAATATAGACGAAAACGTAAAAAAGCAGACGAGAACGTAAAAAACAGACGAAACGTAAAAAAACGGACGAAATGTAAAAAACCTGACGAAAACGTAAAAAAACAGACGATAACGGACGAAAACGTAAAAAACCTGACGAAAACGTAAAAAACGGACGAAAACGTAAAAAACGGACGAAAACGTAAAAAAACTGACGAAAACGTAAAATAATTGACGAAAACGTAAAAAACAGACGAAAACGTAAAAAACTGACGAAAACGTAAAAAAACTGACGAAAACGTAAAAATACTGACGAAAACGTAAAAATACTGACGAAAACGTAAAAAAACTGACAAAAACGTAAAATAACTGATGAAAACGTAAAAAAATATTATATATCGTAGAAAAACGGAGAAAAACGTAGAAATCGTAGAAAACGGATTAAAATGGATGAAAACGTAAAAAACGTACAAAAAAGAATAAAGACAGTTAAAAACGTATAAACCCAGAAAAAGTATGAATTATTTAATTATTGTAGAAAGAAGTGAGAAGAAGAGGGAACAAAAGGTAAGAAGAGGTAAGAAGTGATAAATTATGTCTGAATTTTTGAAGAGCTTAGAAGACCTTTTTACCAATTATCTCTGCAAAAAAACAAACAACAAACCTCTGCCCGCCTGCAGAGGTAAGAGGTTAGAAGAGGTTAGAAGAGGGAAATTTTAAAAAACAAACAAAGCCTTAGTTGTTGTTAATTTGGTGGAGTGAAGACACCATTTAACAAATATGTGCATGTGCTACACCATTTTGGACTAGTTCATTTTCTCTTGTGTTATGGTCGATTAATTCTTGTTTGGTCAAGCTTCTGCCATAGATTATTCTGCTGAGAGCCTTGTGGAATTGATCGGCTGTTGATGCAGACGAATCATCTTTCCAAAACGCGTCAAAACCCACTACGTGATCGCCCCTCCAATCAGAACTATTATTGTATGTTAAATAGCATTTATTGTAGTACCCAGTAACAGCAATGCTATGGGGACAAGTTTTTCTCAACCTAACAATGGCTTTGCTGAGACAACTCTCACACTGGTCTTGATTTACATCTCCTCGACATAGAGACGATGTATAAACTTTGTTTATGCCTCGGCCGGTTGAAAAAAAGAAGAACCCATACCCATTGTTTGTTCTTGGGAGGATGGAGAGAGCGGTGTCCAGATTAGCTTTATATGTGGTGTTGTCCGTATAGTTAGCTACGTTAACGTGGTTACCACAGTAAGCTTCAAAATAATTAGGTTAAGCTATTGTGGTGTTCAAATAGCAGAAAATGAAGGCGAACCTTGCTAGCATGCACGGGCGGACCTAGGGGGTTCTTGGGGGTTAACGGGAATCCGATGGATATTGGTCGCGTAATGTAATTTTATGTAAAAATTCCGGTTTTTTCCAAAACGAACTCGGTCCCAAAATTATATATCACATAAATATTACTTAATCCACTAATTTGTTAAACAAAAAAAAATTATTTACCATCAAAACTATAGGAGAGCAACAGAAAAAATAACCGCCCAAGAAAATCAAACCAATTCTAAAACCAATGGTTTAGTTTTGGTTTTTAAAAACCGAAAGTTTTGGTTCAATTTTAGGTTCTATATGAAAACCCAAACTGCCCCATAATGGGTCTAATATAAAATCGAGATTTCGGATATCTGAGATTTCGGATATCCGAGAGATTTCCAATATCCGAAATTTCGGATATCAAATTAAAAAAATTTATCCGAAATTTCGGATATCTGAATTGAAAAACCTAAGTTAAATAATAGGTCTAACATGAAACCAACAACAGAATTTTTGGATATTCAAATTTGTGATATAACTGGTTATTGACAAATCCCTTAAATTATTTATATTAACAGCAAAAAATTATTATCGAAAATGTCTCATTTCATATTTCCACTTTAGTCCATGAGACGACTTTGATACCATCATAATCGTATTTACCCTCTTTTTAAAATCTTTATCTTTTAAATAACTTCATATAAATTCATGCGGTAACCGTTTGTGAAAGATATTTCAAACTTGTAAAATATATTACCCTCTAATGAAAAACCGAAAACCGAACCACAAAAAACCAAAACAAAAAAAAAGACCGAACCTTTGGTTCGGTGTTTGGTTTTAAAAAACTTAAAGCCAAACCAAAGGTTTGGGGTTTGGTTTTAGCCAAAAACCGCCCGAGGCAGCCTTATGCTCAGCCTAAATCGAAACCTTTATACTCGTAAAAAAGTTGAAGTGCACCTGATGACTTAGTGTTCTGGGTCCGCCCCTGCTCACCTAGGTGAGTAGCATTCCTTCCCCCTTAACTCAAGCGTGAGTTGGTCCAAACTAGGTGAGCCACTCACCTTGGTGAGTTTCACGCATAGTGGACCTATTTTTTTTAATTTTTTTTATTTGCTTTGTGAGTGTACGTGGGTATTTAGTATGGTGTATTTTATTTAAGTGAATATTTTAATGAACGGTGAGTTGTTATTAAATGTGAAAGGTGAGTTTTAAAGTTAGAGAGAGAAAGCTGATGTGACGGTGATGTGTCAAGTGACGGTGAGTTTTAAAATTAGGGGGCGGTCCCCTTAAAGATAAGGGGGGCGCCCGTTATGAATTAAGGGGGCCGCCCTCTGTTGGCTTTCATTTTTCTCAGAAAACGATTTTTCTTAGAATATTTGTGAGAGTATTTCTATTTTGGTGGTTTATTTGCAGCAAGCCCTATTGAGTTGTATGAGCACATTTAATCATATAGTATGTAATAAACACATCAAATCATGAAACCAAAGTAGCATAAATAGTTGATTAAATAAAACAACTAAAGGTTTAAACCATCATAGCAAGCAAGTACCTAAAGATAACTAACACATAAGTCTTTCTGAATACAACAGATAATCACCACACAAGTTGCTAAGAACATACACATAATCAAGTTAAAAATTGTCTTAAACTACATTTAGCTATTTAGCTAACTTCACTCATATGTCTTCACTTTTTCTTCTTGCTAAACACTCCTTTTAGTGCCTTTCCAAATGATTTGAACCCTCCTCACATCTCCTTATGCATTTGTTGCGTTTGGTTGAGCAAGGTGGTTTGTCGTTCAAAGAGAGTTTCATCGGTTTGTTCAGAAGCGGAAGGCATTTGGTAGTTTTGGTATTCGAGTGGATTAAGGGAGTTAAGATAGGTGGTAGGAGATGGAGTACTTGCTCGAGAAGTTTTGACATCCTCATCATCATCATCATCATGTTGATAAGATGACGTGCCTTGATGATGAGTGGATGAAGAAGAGACGGAATGACGCGCCTTGCCACGATCACTTCGAGGTCGTTGAGTTTATTTTAGGGCAATAGGACGCATTACTCGCTCAACAATGTCATAGATGCCATTGTCAAGATGAGGATATGTTTCCATGACGTGTCGATAAAGACGAGTAAGAAACATGCCATACGGAAGATTTACGGTTGGAGTAGCTCTAGCACATTGGATTCTTTTAACGAAGAAATAATCAAGATTGTATTGTTCTTCGGCAACAATACAATACAACATATGCGCAAGACAAGCGGGGAGACGGTCCCGATGTCCTCCTAGTCCGAACACATTCCCATTGCTTCATGTCGGGGCTTAGTTCTTTGATGAGAATTTGATTTGGATCAAGAGATACTGTTTAGCTTTTAATGGTACGGTCTACCACGACACGTTCCAATTCAAGAAGTCGACGAATGTCGTCGGGAGTAGGAAGATCGGTGCAATATGGTCCCTCGGTTTCTTGAGAATACTCAAGAGATGCAAGGTCCCATTCGTTTGTAAAAACGGCTTGACCATTGTATGGAATTTTGAGGATTTGACCGAATTGAGCGAGAGTAAGAGTTATGAATTCGTGTTGAATCATAAAAGAGATAACAAGATAGCCATATTCATCGGTTTGTACCGTGACTTGACTATAGAAGTCTAGAATAAATCTTGGAACAATTGGTTCGTTGATTTGAAAGAGACAATTGAAGCGGATGTTAGTAAAGAGACGCTCGATATTGTTGGATTTGTAGTAGGCTTGATCAACAACACGACCTTCGTGAATGTTGCGGTTTTCAATAGGTTTGTAGAATTGGGCAATAGTAGGGGAGATGCCGGGAATTTTGGATACTTTTGGGATGTAAGATTTAGTGAGAGATATATCGGTGGTAGTAGCTTTCGGCATTTTTGTCACCTAAACAAGTTATCAACAACATAAAATGTTATAAAAGAGAAAATATAATAAAGAAAATAAAATGAAGTTTTGAAAAATGACGAATGTGGGACAAGGATTACTTCGACTCTAAAAATAAAACCTAAGAAGTGATCCATATGTTCCTTAATTTATTTTTGACTTAATCTAGGATGTCGAAGAATATATATTAGTTATATATTTCGACATCAAGACAATAACCCAAACACTCCCTTATTAATACAAAATTTGTCTAAGTTTGTTGAAAATTATGCATTAAGTGTATATTTTGTTTGACAAGTATAAGTTTATTATTTTTGACTTGACAAGAGTTAAATAGTGTTTGTTTTGACTCAATACTATGTTTTGAAATGTTAAGCCAAACGCCCCTTTATTTTATACCTTTTATAAGATATATCAATATATATATGAATTATATATCTTGATGACTTATACAAGTTTGTTAAGTGTTTATACGAGTGACAAAACTATAGTGATGGTCATTTTGACTCTAAAAATTGATCCTAAGAAACGAACCAAACACCCCTTTAATTTTATAAAATTTTACTCATTAATTTGAAAAATGTGTATATGTTTAGATAATTAATCCTTGATTATTTTTAGCATGTTTTTGGCATTGATCAACAATGTGTAAGTTAAAAAATGCATATATGCAAAAATTCGACCATATGTTCATACGAATACATGTTCTTAAAATTTTGACTCAATAAGTGTTTTGATTCAATCCTATCAAGGTTGTAGTGTTCCTATGACTACGGGTATCATTGTAGTTATGGAATTCCTAGACCAAACTAAGAATTATGAAAATAATTAAAAACACCCAATTTTGATTAAGAACAAAATTGGATGAAATCAAACAAAAGATGGTTGAAAAACTTACAATGGATGTTGTTGATAGACTTGTTAGTAATTGCCCCTTGCGAATTTTGGTTGATTTTGTGATTTGAGGTTTGATTTTGAAGGTTTTGGTGATGGGGTTTTCGTTTACAGCAGGTAGGAGAAAGAAGGAAGAAAAAAAATGATGTTTGGGTATATAATTTCGACTGTAAGGGGGTGTTTGTTTTTGTAGATAGGCGGTCCCCTTAATTAATTAAGGGGGCCGCCCACTTTACACAGCCGGTCCCCTTAATTTTAAGGGGGCCGCCACCTGAATTTTTTTTTTTGAATTTTGGCCAGTTTTGTGAGAATGAATATTGACAATTTTTTAATTAACCCATTGTTTAATTAAAAAGTTTCTTTGACTATTTCGGACGAGATAATCAAGATGTCAATACATGAGGTGATTTGGTGACTAGACTCCTTGCGAATATGATGAATTAATTTCTTCGAGCGAAAAAATTAATTGATATGTTTTGAAACGGGATTGAGTTGATACTTTAACAAGGCGATTTTGATAGATGTAGTTGAGGCGAGCGTCGAGGTGGAAGAGAGTTTGTTTCATCCATAGGTGACCCTTTGGTAAAATTAAAACCTAACCCGGATTTATCTCCGGAAGTTTTTCGAGAACTTATTATTTTCTTAAGTGAGTGACTACTATCATTAAATTGATTTAGTCTAGATATTTCTTTTCTAAGCTTCTCATTTTAAGCTTAAGGTCTTGACATAATTTACATTCTTCAATTACTTCCTTACCTTTTTCTAACCTAGATAATTTATCTTTTAATTCTAGTGCTTCATTTTCTAATTCTACTTTAGCTTGTTTAGAGATTTATTTTTAGCCATGACTTTTAGTCCTAATTTGCATAGTCTACTATATTCACTATCCAAGTCATTTTCGTCTAGTGATGATTGGTCATCACTAAAGTATTCGGTTTCGGAAAGTACCTCATTGGAAGCTTTAGCCATAAGACACTTTTCGTCATTTGTCTTCTCCTCTTCATCTTCGTCGCTATCACTCCAAGATCCTCCAACAAACGCTTTTTGATTTTGATATCTTGATTGTTTTGGACATTCTCCGACGAGATGATTTGGATCGCCACACTTAAAGTATTTTCTTTCGCCTTTGCCATTTTTGTTGTCTTTATTTCTTTGGAACGATTTTCTCTCTTCATGTGGTTGTCTTACGAATCGTCCTCGTCTTTTGAAGAATTTCTTGAAGTCTCTTACGACCATGGCGTATTCTTCATCTTCACTATCGGAGGTTGAGCAATCATCATCACTAGATTCCTTTCTAGCTTTCAAGGCAATAGATCTACTTTGTTCCTTTTTGCTTTTGACGGTTTCAGAATCTTTCTTAATTACTTCTTCATAAGCCTTCAAATTTCCAATGAGTTCGTCAAGTGATAGAGTTGTTAGATTCTTTGATTCTTCAATCGTCGTGACTTTTGCGCGCCATTTAGGATGTAATGCCCTAAGAAATTTCATTACACAATTCTTGCTAGAAAAACTTTCATCAAGTGCTTTTAGACTAGTAATAATAGTGTTGAATTTAGCAAATGCATTATCTATTGATTCCTTTTTCGAAATCATGAATTGTTATATTATTGAACAAAAAGATCTATTTTGTTAGCTTTAACTTGATTATTACCTTGATGAGTGATTAACAAAGTATCCCAAATTTTTTTTGCTGTTTGACACATAAAAATTCTTTCATATTCTTTATGTGGTAAAACATTATAAATTACCATTTTAGCTTCATTATTTTTTGCAAGTCTTTTTTAAGATCATCGTTTTGTTTATAAAAAGGTATAATTTCATCCTTTTTAGTTTCGAGATTATTTTGAATAGGAGGAAAATCACCATCGGTAATAACATGCCAAAGATCTAGATCTTTTGACTTCACATAAGTTTCGAATCTATTTTTCCAATAAATAAATCCATCACTTTCAAATAGTGGTGGTCTTTGCATAGATTGCCCTTCTAAATATTTTTCCGATTCCATAGATCGATTCAAGTTTTAAAATACAATTTATTTTAAAAATCTTGTTTGACGTGGCTCTTGATGCCAATTGTGGAAAACTAGAAGGGGGGTTGAATAGTTTACCGCTTTTTAATTTAAGGTTTTAAAGTGTTTGTAAAAATTCTAGATTCGACTTTATGTGAATTCAACACTTGCGCAATATAAACAATATACTTATCTAAACAATTAATAAGATAGTATGAGAAAATAATGCAAGACAAGAGATAAGAGTAAGAACAATCAAACCACAATGCGAGGATTTATAGTGGTTCGGTAACGAAGCACCTCTTCGCCCTACTCCACTCCCCGAGCACCAAACTCGAGAGTTTTCTTCACTATGTCAACAAGCTCCCTTATGGCGGAGAAAACCGTACACAACGTTGCTTACACCGATTTACGACACAAAGCTAAATGTCGAGTTCTAATCTTAGCTAGAACCAATCTATCACAACACGACTTCACTACTTGTTCACGACTTCACAACTTCAAGACTTCACTTCACCACACTACTTATATCACAACTATCTATCACTACTTGGTAAGATCACCACGATCTAACTATACTTACAAAGATCGCCAAGATCTAGCTACTACATACAAATACAAGATATACAATTGATTTACAAATATGTGATATGAATGCAACAAGGTTGCAATACACACTAAGGTGTAATACTTCTTCACTTGATGATGGAAGTATTCTTCTCTTGCACTTGAGGAATTAAGCTTGGATCACTTAGAAACAAAGCTTTATGATTAAATGATCAAAGGATTTTAGAGAGGATATGTGGGCTGTTTTAAGCAGAAAGAATGAGTGCAAAAGGTGAGAAAATAGTGGGGAAAAGTCCAGTATTTATAGGACAAACTGGAGGAGCGTCAGTCTATGGGCGGTCCCCTTAAATAGGTGGGTGGTCCCCTTAAAATTAAGGGGGCCGCCCTAGACTGGGCGCTCCCCATTTTGTCCTTTTGTGTAGGGAGAATTTTCTGGAACTTTCTAGCCGTTTTAGGTCCGAAAATTTGAATTTCAAAATGTTTATTTTGAATAAAACATTTCTTTTAATTGTAGAAAATGTTTTGTAATGTTTATAAAAATGTTTATAACATTTTATAAAAGTGTGTGGTTGAATAAAAATTTCCTTTGATCTTAAAATGCATTAAACATTTATTTATTCATACCTTGAAGTGATATAATTTTTGAAATGAAAATTTACTACTAATTACTTGTTTACGTTTAATTTTACATTGAATTTTTTTATATTTTGTGATTATCAAAACGTAAAGATGTAAAAAATATTAATAATGTTTTAGGCATTATTTCTATCAACAGTCTATACGATGTATTCATTAAATGAATACAGCGTATACAGGTATCAATACGACGTATCCTGGGGAATTGATATTGCGTATCGACTTCCTATACAGTTTTAGGTATTTATTTCGAGTCTAACTAAACGAATACACAGAGATAGAATTGCATTTGTTTTCTGAGAACTTACACAGGACTTCATGAAAGAAATATCGACGATGTTGGTAGAGAATCTACAAAATCTGGAGATACTGGAGTGTTGGAGTCTTGAAAGCTCAAGACGGTTGTTCAACACACAATCTTACTCATAAACCCAACATGAAGAATCTACCGAGAAAAAATCAGGGGAGTTTCTCATTCTAATTTGTTTTAAATTCCCGTATTTAATGTTTTATATATACAACGAGAATGTTGTATAATTCAAGTGGGGGGATGGAATTAGAATGATCACTTGTCTAAATTTTCACAATAAAATGCTTAAATTATGCTTAAATTTAATTTTTTTTCAAGCATACTTTTGTGAAATTACTTGTTACATAACGTGCACACAATAACCCTCGTTAGATATTGTGAGGATTTAACCTTCCCGTTTCCAAATGTTTATCCAAAATCCATAAAATATGAGTGTGCCAGTGATGTTGTAAACTTTAGAACTTGACTTGGTATATCTATTCGAGACCACAATAATAAGTATTATGGATTTAATTGGAGTAACTTATTTAAATTGGTAAATCTTAGGATTACAACAAAATCGCCTTTACATGTTGTTTATTAACTAACCACACCGGTTAGTTAACCTCCCGTTAAACCCTTCCACTCTCATCTTTAGAGTGATGATCCACTAGAACAACCCGTAGAGCCAATCTTTTAGGAATTTACACCAACTATTTGTTTCGTTACACCCTTACACCTTAACCTACCCTGTTAGATTAAAGTTTAATTTACAGTTGCTAGTTGCTTAAAGTGTAAAGTTTGTATTTCCCGAGTCTTGTGTCATTTTCTATCTTTGGTGCAGTTGAAAATTTGCACATTGCAAATAGGAATGTATATTAGTAGTCAAAGCTCATGTGATTTTACTACCGTCACAATTATTGGTGAAACCGAAGAACGAAGAAATTACCGAAGGAATTATCCGAAATTATTATGATGGTGAAGATGGTGAAACTACACCGAGATTTGAAGTATTGTTTAAAAAAAATTGAAAAGTTAGAAAAATTGCAACAAAAAAAAAGAGAGAGAAAGAAAGTTTGAAGATAATCGTTTCGCAAAAAGCATTACCGAAGGAATTATACGAAGGATCGATTATTCGTTGATACGTCTAAAAATCAACGATGTAGAGTATTGTACAAAGTGGAAGATATCGCCACTTGCCTTGTAAAGTATGTAAAGTTTTGGGATGATTGGGAAGTTGATCGTTATGGGAACGCCAACTTAGGTTGATTGTTTTTTATCAATGATCGAGACGTTGTAAATAGTTGTGTCTTTATCATGTAACGGTCGGGAAATAAGTGTCTAGCAACTTGTACTTTAGGCTTAATCTATTTGTTTCTTGATTTTTATTTAACAACAATTTACTTCCCTCTCACCTGATGATTAGCCGCTGGTTTTATGCGAATGAGGACTTGTTTGAGCGTGCATGTCTATTCCGTCGTTACGGCCATGTATGCATGTCTTAGCTGCCTCGTTGGTTTACGACTTTTGGTGAAAGTTAGAAGGTTCCTACCCTATATCATTCTTCATCCTAACCGTTGGTTAAATTCGAATGGGGATGTGATCGAACACACATGTCTATTCTGTCGTTACGGCTATGTATGTGTGCTTCAGCTGCCTTGTTAGAGTGGTACTTCTGGTGAAAGATTGTAGAATGATCAACCGTAAGCCTTTCCATACAAAAAACCCATATTTACCTTTATAAACTTGTTACTCCTTGGCTTTAGTGGTGGAGATGTGTATCCTTGCCAAGCTTATGATAGAATACTCGTCACAACCGAGCAATTGAGCGAATTAGTTACATGTTACCACATAGATTAGTTGAGTGATTTGAGTGTTTTCATCTTCCTATTTCGTGAGGTGTTTGGTTGTGTACTTGTAATTGATCGAATAAGTGCTTTAACAGAAAATATCCTTAAGGGATACATTTTTATAAACTTCTAAAGGCCACTTGAGGACAAGTAGGATTCAAGTGGGAGGATATTTATGGACATCAAATAACGTCTATTTTATAGCATCATTTATCCCACGATATTAACCAATTTTGTATAGTTATTGCAAAGAATTGTTACTTAATCGTTTATATTTGAGAATTGCAGTAATTATGGAGTAATTGGTGAAACTTAGCAAAAGGCGCGCATTCTGGAGCTTAAATGAAGATATTTTGAAGATTACTATTCTGAAGACCAATACGCCGTATCCATCAAGGAAGATACGGCGTATCCGTGCCTGCACTCACCAAAGACCACAAAGGAATGAAGATCAATACGTTGTATCCAGAGGACTCAGTATGCCGTATTCAAGATATGGAATCAATATAATATTCTGGAAGATATCAAAGGTGGTCCGTACCCCAAGAAATCCCCAATACGCCGTATCCAATACATGGATACATCGTATCCAATACATGGATACATCGTATCCAACCGACTTCGAGACCTTATAAATAGAAAACTCAAAAACGAGTTTTAAGTGTGCTAAATCATATTCTCGATACCTAAACCACAAAAGTCGATTTTCAGAGGAGAAAAAGAGCAGAAGAGGTCGAGCAACGTATTCAATTCCATAGGAGACATCGTGTAATTCCATATACTTTAGTAATCGTTCAGTTTTTGGTATCATTCGTTAACTCGGTTAGTTTACCTTGGCTAAATTATTAGTCTTGTATTTATTATGACGATTAAAGGCTAATACCTTCAGGCATTAGCCATTATTATGAAGATCTGAATGTTTGGTATTTGTTTATATCGATTTCTTGATTTATCGTTGAGTGCTTGTTTATGTTTATCAATTTATACTTGTTTACGCGCTTTTGTATGCGACCTATCATTCAACTGGATCTAGCAAAGTGGACCAAGCGGATCTAGAGTCCGGGATAGCTCTCCATATAGTAATTTATACATCTAGAATAATAGTTACACAAGTATTGTCCTTCTAAGTCTGTGTCTAGGATACGCTTCGGGCTTAACTAGTTAATTGGATATTGCCGATGGTTTATTGATCGTGTTGACTAGCAGGTGACCTAGATAATTCAACAAATAACGTTCTGATTCCATTGGATAGTTGGACAAGTGGACTACTAGTGTATAGATTGCCATTAAGCGGTAAGTAGGTAAAGTCTCTATGAGCTAGGGTTTAACAAGATCACCATTGCTTTAATCCCTAAGATAGATTATAATCAACAAATAAGGATGCTTTATGCGGATGCTTTAATTGTGACAGAATTAATGTGTTTAGGTCTTAGGAGGATGTAACGCCTATATCTTAAGAATGATATGCCACCTCGAGAGAAGAAATCATTGCACTTAATAAACAAACCAACGTTCTAATCAGATTAATAATGGTTAATACAGTTTTCTTATATAAGGTTCGACTGCTCTTTTATCTTTTGTCTATTAGCTTGCATGGGTAACAGTGTCTTGAATTGATTGTAGTCACCAACCAAACCGTGCTAGTCTTTTAGGCTGAAAACCCCTTTTTCCCGTTAGAATTAAGATTTAGACTGACATAGGTTTAACATAGGATTAGAATAGAATTAACATAGATTAGATAACTAAGATATTAATTAAATTGATAGATTTAACCTCGCTCTCAGTGATCGACACCCTACTTACCACGAAACTACTGCCGATCGGGTACACTGCCCGTTAAAGGGTTGTTTTTGTTGAGTCGGCAAAATATAAATTTAAAACATGAAACAATAAAATATACACCACACAACGACACATCAATATTTTTTATTGTTTTTTGTTTGAGATATTCGCTCAAAAATATATTGTCTTTCTAAAAAACGGTTAACCTTAATTCCGCCACGGCTTACAAAGTTCTCACACTTCATTCTTTTCCCACAAAAAAATACTATCTCTATTATATACGAGGCATTCAGACTCGTGCGATGCACACGGGTTGTGTCTAATTTTTGATTGCGTAATGTTTCGGTGAAATGTTGATTGCGTGGATAAAGTATGCTAACTTAGGAAACATAGTATGCTAGCTTATATACCACATAGGCAAAAGAAGAATCGTATAACTTCATACATGTGTGCTACTCATATGGTGTGCGTAAGTGTTTAGGGCGTAATGTTGTTCATTACTCATTATAAACTCTAATCATGTCAACCTTCTCGCATCAAACATGAGTAATGAATACTTGCATGTCAACTGATTGTTCCGCATCAATATGATTTATTAAACAAACAACAAAATTTTGGTTGTGATCTTCGTAAGAACGTTGGCATAAAACATAAAACAAAATCATTTAAGCTCATAAGTTTTAAAATAAGCCTGAAAAAAATAGCTTATAAAACATAAGACGAAATCGTATAAACTCAAATAGCTTAAACAAATACTCCGTTATTAGGTTCTTATGGAACATTCAAGTAACACTAAAACAATTCTTTTAAATATAAAATATAGGAAATTAAACTATCTTCATTCCATCAGGTGGGCATCTATAATCTTTATGATACTTCCTTCCACACCCACAACAGAATTCATATCTGTACCTGCAACATAATTCATTAACACGTTAAAAGTAGTAACACATCCTGGCGACAACCATTCTCAATAGTTTTTGTTTAAAAAGATAACTATAACATAGAGCTTGATTTACCTCCAAGAGATATGAAGACATCCCTCCATTTTTTCAACATAAAGGCTGCATTTAGGACACCTCCTCTAGTTCTTCGTCTTAGCAAGACTCATTAGCAAAATATTAGTTGGGTCTAATTCACCCTTTCTGACCATCTGAAACACCCTGCAATTCATCCCTGCGTGCCATGCTACCTTACATTGTGCACCGAAAGGAAACAGATGTTTGTTTAATATCATGTGGTTTTATAGTCTTATACGCAAGCGTATCAATATGATCACTCTTCAAACACACAGATACACACACGGACTTTGGTTTTTGTTATAAATTTGATATATGATTTCGTTGAAGTGAAGGTGATTCTTGGTATTAAGGTTGTATCTCTTATATTTAATATAACTGCGTCTTTCACTTGATATTTGATCACTGTCAACCCTCCATGTTTACTTGATATTCCGTCCTTCATCTTTGCATCTCTTTGAGTGTCCACATTTGATGTGCATTCATCTAAGCTTAACACGTGCATAATAAAAAGAAAACACATTAAAGATTTAAGATGAGGATCAACGAACAAATTAATACAAATAAATCTTTCGAAGATATGAACTGGTAAGGGTCACCTGAAGTTTTATAAACTATGTGTCATAAATGGATCATATGAGTATATGACTAAAAAAAACTATAGTAATCCAGTAAAATTCTAATTTAGAAATAGAATGATTATGGTTGCATTATACAATAAGAATATACTTATATTGAATTTTGACCCATCTTCATTTTAGCTATTTTTTATAATTTACTTGTTAGAAGTAACACACAACCCAATTTGACCCGTTTAAAAAAAAGGGACAAAAGAAAATATTAAGTAATAGATTGATGGTATATAATTCTTACAATCAATGAAATTATCATGTCTTGAGTTTCAAGTCTAGAGTTTTCAGCATGTGTCTTGGGCACAATAAGAAGAGCATCCGCTAAAGCCTGAAATGCCAAGTTGAGCATGCTATTTATAAGAAAGCGGGTGAGAAACACATACTTTAATTGTGATCGATGTGAATAATGTGAAGTCAAACCTTCATAATAGTTTAAGGTTTTTAGACAAAACTGGTAAGGGTCACCTGAAGTTTTTATAAACTATGTGTCATAAATGGATCATGAGTATATGACTACCAAAAACTACAGTAATCCAGTAAAATGCTAATTTAGAAATAGAATGATTAAGGTTGCATTATACAATAAGAATATACTTATATTGAATATTGACCCATCTTCATTTTAGCTATTTTTTATAATTTACTCGTTAGAAGTAACACACAACCCAATTTGACCCGTTTACAAAAAAGGGGCAAATGAAAATATTAAGTAATAGATTGATTGCCTGTTGCATGACTTGATGTTTGCTCAATATGCAATCCCAAACACCTCATAAAACTGTTATCCTATATATCCATCAAACAACAAATATAAAGTAAGAAGTTCAGTGCCGACAGAATAAAGAACCTGGTATGCTAAGTTATCTCCCGACCACGTTCAGTTGGCTCTTTGAGTCGTGGCCTGCAAAGAAGAATTATCGAATTACGTTTATCCAAGAATTGCTTGAATCTATTATCAGAAAAAGAAGGAACCGTAGGGTATAAAACGCTGATAACAACCGTATCACCTAAATTTTGCCTAAATGTATTTTTGATCATAAGATGGAATATAAGAAATCAAAATCGCATCTTCGTAAGATCGCCGAGCATCCTTTTCGCACTGGCATAATCGTATATAATAATTCCTGCAATAACCGCCGTTAGAGACATATATCTTACACGCGTATATAGAAAGTAAAGAAATCCAAGCATATGTAAGATATTATAACTTGTCGCAATTGGTGAAGGTTCTACTACTCTAAAAAATAGAATGTTAGGCAAATAAAACGTACACACCATGTTACCTCATTCAAGTTCTCAAATGCAGTGATCAATTTTAACAATGGACATAAACACCCTCTAACTAAACCAAACAAACCACACACCACAATGCACATAAAAGCAGCAAACAATGACATAGATAATATATAGATTTTCGTTCAAATCAACCTTAAAAACTCTCTAAAACCTTAAAAAGATCACATATTTCAATCTTTTTAATAAAAAGCAAAACATACACCCAAATGTTAATATACCTTTTCTTTTCCTTTGACACAAAGATTCTTCTCCAATAAAGTATTCAATATCAAGATCACTATTATATAATCTCAAATTAATCTAATTTAAAGATATGTGCAGAACTAATAAATAAGATCAATGTTAAAGTCAAGCACCTACTTAGTTGTGCTTATTAACTTATCAGTTTATAAGATATATAAGGTCTTTTAGATAAGCTCCTCGACCGTAGCTTATATGAAACATCTAGTTTGACACGAATGAGGTTACTCAAACACAACCTAAATGCAAAAAGCCGATTGCATTCTGAGAACGCCATAAGCTAATAAGTTGCGTCAATTAGCTTACTCAAACACAACCTAAATACAATAATTAATTTAGCATACACATCATGAAACCCCTAATACCACCATCTTTACAAAGCCAGAAAATAATAATAGATAAAATATCGGTTTCGGGGTTAAATTAGACTAAAAAACAGTAGCAATATGTATAAAGTTAGATATGTAATATATGATCAAAATTGTACCTTGAATACAAAACCATCATGACTAAAATCTCCATCAGTAACGCCAAAAGCACTCATCTCCTTTCATTGTAAAGCAACTGTGGCAACAAAGAGAAGGCGAACATCAATCAATATAAAATTGAGATTAGCATAATTCAAACACCAGATCAATACAACTATAATAAAAACATAAAGTATACACAATCAAAACAAAGAAGTCTGAATCACTAATCAATTAATTGATTAGGTTACTCAATTCACATGCAACAACAAACAAAAAACTATTAAAAACCTAACAATCCCAACACTAATCAATTATTAATCACAAATAATTAGAGGCTAAAACTAATGAA
Source organism: Tanacetum coccineum (assembly GCA_026074375.1). Classification (NCBI taxonomy): domain Eukaryota; kingdom Viridiplantae; phylum Streptophyta; class Magnoliopsida; order Asterales; family Asteraceae; genus Tanacetum; species Tanacetum coccineum. The sequence continues at coordinate 10,737 of BQNB010054226.1, read as the reverse complement.
TTAGATAGAAAGATTTGTGAAACTAATGTGGACTTGTAAGGTTGTGGAGTTGTTACTGCAGAACCCTTGATATTCATGGATTTAAAGCTCAAGCATCAATATGAATACTCGGCATTCAATTTAGAGGTTGAGTACGAATGAAAGTCACAGAATGAGTGCAAGCCTTTAATGGATACAGCTCATTAAATTAAAGGACTGTATCTTTTAGTATAATAGATAAGAAACCTATTTTCTCAAAACCTTTAAAACTTAAATAATGAGTAAAATTCTGTTAATAATATACTTTTCAACTAAAAATGATAAAAATATTTATTATTAAATTAATAGTTAGAATATTTTTAATCTTTGAGATTTAATCATTTTCGTTTTTAACCTTAAAGTTTTTTTTTACGCAGTGATCACAAATTAAACCCCTATATATTGCATCAAGGATCATACCATAACAAAAGTTCACAAGTGCCGTTAAACATGATTGTTTTGCACGAGTATTCTTCGACATTAAAATAAATAATTTATACTTTATAACGTTAAAGAAAACGAGAAAAACAGTCAATAATAATGTGTTATATAAATAGCGAGCTAGTTAGCTTTGTGGGAATTCGCATATACCGCAAGTAACGGGTGATGCGTGTGAACTACAATTTAGTAATAAAAAATTAAAGTTTGGCTCGATTTCCGGTGGTTATATATTTATTTTAAGTTCGTTAATAAACTTGTTAGTGAGCTCGTTAATAAGTTTACATATAATACAAATGCATAATATTTTATATATGTTTAACACTTAACCTATCATTGTGTCATTTAAGCTCACTAAGGTTCACGAGTCCAATAAAACTTTGTATGTAAAGCTCGGGCTCGATTAGCAAATGACTTGCAGCAAAGGTTCGACCTCGTTTAAGCGTTTTACCGATCCAATTTTAATATTTTCAAGAACGGTAGACTCATTTCCAATTATATGCACCACTAGTTTTTTTATTAAAAAAAACTCTCGAGAATATTGTTTTCTAATGACGAGCTTTGTGAGAAGAGAAATACTAGAACCACATAGAGTTTACAAAAAAATTTCCACAAAATAACGTGGCATAATGATTTGTATATCATTGGCCAATTAAAAGATGAGAGATAAAAAACTTCAATCCAATTATTGCATGTCACATCATTTTAAGAAAATTATTTTATAAACTCTTTGTGGTTTTAGCATTTCTTTTGTGGGAATTCGTACATGGCAAGTAACGGCAGAAGCGTGTGAACCAAGTTAAAAGTTGTGTGGGACCCACAAGTGCATGATTGCCACGTGGACTTCAGCTCCCATACACGTGGGATACCATCAATCAAAAGCTAGCTGTGAAATTGTGAATGATAACGCGTAAACCTTTTTTTAATTGCAAAGTATAAAATGCTTAAAAAGTTGTTCTAAGAAAATATAATACAAATAAGTGGCAAACTAGCTATACCGTAATGCTATAATGTGTTCATTTACTGTATCGCATTATGTCATAATTATCTTACTGTCACCAAATGTTCTAAACTTCTATCGAAGAAATTTAATCTTATACTAGTAGCATCCAATATTATGGTTCATGAAAGGTTTAAATTATTTTATAGAGGTTTATAAATATATAAAACGTAATAAATAAAAAGTTTAATTAACATCTTAAAAAAGTCTAAACTATTTTATATTACTTTCTTATATTTTTTTCAAAAGTTAGTTGTGTTTTATGATATGAAAAGCTTTAAGAGCACAAGGTGCAATCACGAAATGGCTCGTTGGTTGAAATTTTGGTGATCACAATTTGATGTTGGATACTTAATGTTTATTTATTTTATGAATAAATATATATATATATATATAATTATATAAAATACACAAACGTTTCTGACCGTACCTGCTTCTTCAATTTTGGAACATTGGGGTTTCAAAGTACCTGTTTCCGTCCCCATCCCGGTTTCCGTGTCCATCCCTGTGCATCATAAATGGATGCTCATCAGAACGATTATAGCTTATTAAGTAAACATTTAAGTTGGTCAAAAGAAAGGTCGGAAACTCTCGTATCATATATTAATTTGGCCACGTACATTTGATTTACATAATCGTCTTTCCAAGTACTTCTTAAGAGGTTTAAATCGGCGGGAAATTCTGACCTTGTGCACCTTATTGGGTGCCGACTGACCTTTCTTCAAGGATCATACTTCAGGTAATGAGCGCATATTACAATGACTTTTTAGCCAAAAATTAGAATTGAATTGATACCTTCGGAGCAATGCTTCAATATAGTGCATTTCCAAATAATCTAAACATTATGTACGTCATGATCTATTATTATTGATACCTCGGACCAGTGTTGCTTCTGCTCCATGTTTTCCCCCACTCAAATCCAAATTTTGGATCTCAATCAGGATTGTCTGATTCATATCCAATTATTGATTGATGTCATTTAGTAACGAATATATTATTAGTAATTTAAAAAAAATCAAATTTTCAACGAAATTAAAAAAATTTCTTGAGACATATCGTGTTACGGCGTAATTAGCTTATATAAACCCAAAAGTTTCAAAATAAATGAGCTTATGAGACATGTCATATTGGTACAAAATAAAATTAATCATCATGCTCTAGTCACATAATAATAGTACCATGAATTTGAAACATCAATGTCATATTCTAAATAATCGTACCATGAATTTGAAACATTAATGTCATATTCTAACTTAGTAGGTGTACAATGTAATAAAAAAGGTGTTCCTGTTGGTACCCATGACTCACAAAATAAGCACATGTTTTATACTTTTATCATCATGGTGTCTTCTAATTTACAGTATAACACAGTGTTTTATCAGTTTATGCTCCGTATTTTTTGACAGTTTAATACTTTTGACTTGTTAAACTTTATAATTTTCGTTCCGTACTTTTCGTTTCACAGTTTTGTAACGTAAACAAAATTATAAAATTAAAATTAACATTTAAAAAAATTAAAAAAAATCAAAAATTAATGGGGGTACAAATGGCTTTTTTTTGGAGAGGGGGAGGGGGGGTCTTTATAACATATCCCAGTAAAAAGACAAGTATGATCAATGGGTGCTATTATTGGTACTCTGGACCGTCAAAAGGTACCAAAAAAGTACAAAACATGATTTTTTATCTTCTAGATTACAGTGCAATACAGTCTTTTATTAGTTTCTGTTTCGTATTTTTTATCAGTTTCATACTTTTGACTTGTTAAACTTTATAATTTTTTATTCCGCACTTTCAGTTTTATAGTTTTATAATATAAAAAAATTATAAATATTAATAAAATAAATAAAATAATTAAAAGGGAAAATAAAATGTAAGCCTAAAACTAAGACCTAAAGTTGTGATTGATATTTTAAAAGTTAATTGGTAGAGAATGATGAGAGAGAAAATGTGTAGGATACTTGACATTAATTGTATGGAGTAAGTCTATTACTAGGCTTATTTAATAGGTCTATTTATCACTACTCAATTAAAAAAACCGAAAAAACAAAAGGTACGAATGAACTTTTAAAGGTACGTATAACCTATCCCATCATTAATACATTCTTACACAAGTCAAATGAGAGATATCAAGTTGAAGTCCTTCCACCAATCTTGACCTTTTGTTAAAAGCACAATTTAGTGATGTCATGGTCAATGCAAATCACCAAATTAACCTTTATTAATAAAAAGCATAGTCAATATTAGAGATAGGCCTTAAAAAGATAATGTGATTACCACCAAACTTGTTTTAATACGGATGTAATTTATTGCCAGGTTAGTTTAGTAGTTAAACACTTTAATGTCTTGTTAAGTTTTTTGTGTTTTTTTTATTTTTATAATTTTCGTAAAACTATAAAACAAAAAGTACGAAACAAAAATGTATAAAGTTTAACAAACCAAATGTATCAAACTGACAAAAAGTACAGAACATAAACTAATAAAAAATTGTGTTGTAATGTAAATAAAAAGTCAAAAGAGGTGAATGTTGTAAAAAGTACAAAATATGTAAGAAATTGTAATAATAAACAACCCATTCTCAAAGGGAATTAATTTGCACTCACTTATTTGATTGGGACACTCCACATATAGTTGTACATTATTTACAGTGTGATTTATATACTTGTACTGTGAGTGTCACAATCAAAATATAGAGTGTGCAAATCATCTCTCATTCTCAAAGGGATATGATATTAAGACTCTTTTAAAAAGTCATGTGTACCGTATGTTTTCTTTTTTCATTATTATTTTTAAATTTTTAAATATTTATAATATAGTTTAATATATTATGAAATTTTAAAACGGAAAGTGCGGAATAAAAATTATAATGTTTAACAATTTAAGAGTATTAACAAGGGGTGAAGGTTGTAAACCCTAATATGATGTAAGCATGACGTATAGTAACGCAATGGGAACAAATGTGTACGTTGAAAAGAAATATACATGGTAATGCATGATAGAAATTAAAGAGAATAATAAGTACACAAATGTTTGGCTTAAGTTTCCGCGTAGAAAGATCAACAAAAACAAAAAGGCTTTTTTTTTTCCTCACACGTATTTTCCAATCATTTTTTGTAAACTTTCTTTTAGTTTTAAACAATTTTTTGTCGACAAACTTTTCAACATACGATGCTATAATATATACAAACTATGGCTTACGATTATAGATCGCAGAACGGATCGAACCGATAAACCGAACTGACCGGAAGAGATCAAACATGTTTCGGTCTTGTCTTCGTCGAACCTTTTTCTTATTCTCAGTCCTCGGTCTGGTCCGGTCGGCTTCGGTCTTACGCACAACCTACTATTATGTTTTGTTGGACTGGACCGGAAGAAAGAACCTACCGAACCGGTTTTCATACCGTGCTCATGCTGCGCCTAGATTGCTATGCATGTATCATATTAATGAACAATTGACTAAAACACCTTTAAATTGACGTGATTTTGCCTAGTATTTTCACTTGCTTTAACATCAATGAAACAGCAGAGCATATTACCGGTTTAGTCCCTATGATATTGGCAAAATTCACATCTAGTGTAACTTTCATATTATTTCTTGACCCAAACAACATGTAATTAACATTCAAATGTTTTAACAAAATTTACAATGCAAATTAAAAACCAGATACGCGGTCTGGAGTCTAGACAACAATAGAACTTAGGACCAGGATTTTAATTAGTCCAAGCGGTACGAATCACATCTTATTTTCCACACCTACGCGCCACTATTTTTAGGGTTCTTAAATTTTTGGAAGAAAGTGAAAAGTAGAAGAGAGTGAAAATGACAAATGCAGTTAAATTGTGTATGTGTGTGCGTGTTTGTGTTTGGGAAATCGTATATTTGCATTGTAAGACCAACCTACCCTCTTGCGAAACGCACGTAACATGAGATAACGAGTAAAAAGTAACGACGTTAAGAAATTGGACTGGCAACGTGCATTATTGGAAACCTTGAGGACTACTGCAGTGTTTTTCCTGTAAGGGAGGCTAAATGTGAAATTTATCAATACACATAGCATGAAAAAATCTAAACAACCTAAACATATGACTCTCATGAACCCTAATCCGATTGTATCTACTACCTCTCTTGTGCGGTGATTGTTATAACCCCTATTTATTGAGATCATCACATGTCGATTGATTTCTAAACGAGCGTGTTAGGCGATTTCCTACCTTGGGACCATAGGGATATGATTTATTTTAGGGTTTTCCTTTTGTCTTTTCTTTTTCGTAACCCTAATTCTCTTTAGGGTTTATTCTTGGTGTACCATATTCCTTGTATCAATTTAGGGTTTCTTTTTCGTTCTTGTTTTTTATTCGCTTTTTAAGTTTTTTATTATGATTGATAGGCGTTCCAAGGAGGATGAGGTTCAAAAGATCTCTATCTCCATCTTTGTGACGAATTTTCCTGATTCGTTTAACGCTATAGATCTTTGGCGGGTTTGTAATCAATATGGGAATGTCGTTTATACCTTTATTCCAGATAGGAGATCCAAATCAGACAAGAGATTTGGATTCGTAAGGTTTATTAAGATCGTTAATGTGGAGCGGTTGGTGACCAATTTATGCACAATATGGGTACGTAGTTTCAGACTTCATCCTAACATTGCTAGGTTTTAGAGGAAACCATTGAATCAAAATACCTTCCAAATATAAAAAAAGCAGGTGAATATACATGGTCAAGGAGAAGTGCCGATGGAGAAAGTGTTTAATGGGTATGCTTGTTCTTTTGCACGTGTAGTAAAAAAGGGACCAATGTGCATTATGAGGAAGTGGAATCTAAACCGGCATTAGTGATTGATGATTCTTGCTTAAATCAAAGTGATGTGTCAACAACTTTGATGGGTAAAGTTAAAGTTTTTAGCTCATTATCGAACTTAAAACCGGTTTTAGCCAATGATGGTTTTGATGATATCAAACTTAAATACATAGGTGGTTTATGGGTGTTGATTGAATTTCATGCAAATAAGACAAAGGAGAAGTTTATGGCAAATACAAGTACGGTTTCCTGGTTCTCTCATCTTCAACAGGCAATGAATAATGTATTCATAGATGAGAGAGTAACATGGCTGGACATTGAAGGTGCTCCGACAAAGACGTGGACCGATAATACTTTTAAAAGAGTTGCTTCTAAATAAGGAGAGCTTTTATTCCATGAAGATCAAAAGGAGCTTTGTTTCTATAGTAAACGAGTTTGTGTCTTAACAAAGCTTGCATAAACCATATTTGAATCATTTAAATTTGTAGTTCAAGGTAAGGTATTTTGGGTACGCGCTAAAGAGGCATGCGGATGGACTCCTGACTTTGTGGAGGAAGATGAGATTGAAAGTGTGTATGATGATGTCGTAAGTGAAGAAGGAGCTCATAAAGCAAGTGAAGGACTACATAAACCCAAATCGTTGGTAGGTGATTCTGATGTGGAAGAGGACTCGGAAACCATTTTTGAGAAATTTCATTCTCAAACTCCCAATGAAGATGGTTGTAATGTTGAATAGAAACGTACTCAATTAGATGATCCATTTATATCTATGATATTTTAAAAAAGAAGAAAGACAGCACTAAAGTTGGTTCGAGTTCTGTTAGTAATTTGAAGTTCCAGCAAGGATTTACTCCTTCATTTGTTGCAGAAGATAAAAGTAATGATACGAATGTTTTGGGAGATGAAGATGAGAATCGTCCAAATTATGTTCAAGAGGAAACAATATCTTCAAGTGCGAAGAAGAAAAACACAAGTAATATCTGGAATGAAGAAATAGACAAATCGGTTTGTTCAGACCATTTTAAAAGTAACAAGTTACTTCGATCAGGAGGGTCAATTTTACAAGTTATAGAGGATATGGTGAAGGTGGGACAAACGATGGGTTATAATATGAAGGGATGCATTAATAACATTGAAGAGATTATCGAATCTCAAGGAGTGAATGAAGGTTATCGATGAATTTTATGTCTCTTAATATACAAGGCCTTGCCCAAAAGGCAAAAAAAGATTGGGTTAAGGAGTTATGTGTTAGAAATAAGGTAAACTTTATGTCTTTGCAAGAAACTAAAATGAAGACGTTGGAGCTTTTCAATATCAAGAGGTGTTGGGGAAACTTTAATTTTCATTATGTATATAGTCCTTCAGTCGGTATTTCAGGCGGTATTTTTTGTGTGTGGGATCCAAGAGTGTTCCGTAAAGATAATTCTACTGTTTTTGATTATTTCGTTATGGTTAGAGGCGAATGGATTCCAAACGGTAAAATAATTCTTATTATATCTATTTATGCTCCTCAAGAACTAAGTGAGAAAAAAAGATGTTATGGGATTATTTGATCCTGGTGATCGGTAATTAGCAAGGCGAAGTAATTATCATGGGTGATTTTAATGAAGTTCGCAAGCAAGAGGAAAGATATGGATCGGTGTTTAATGTCCATAGTGTAGACGCTTTTAACTAATTTATTTCGAATGCAGGTTTGGACGAGATATATTTAGGTGGTTGTACATTTACATGGTGTCACAAAACGGCCTCTAAGATGAGTAAGCTTGATCGTTTTCTCGTTTCTGAAGGCATTATGAGTGCATGTCTTAATATCTCAGCGATCACTATAGATCGATACTTATCTGACCATCATCCCATTTTAATGCGTGAATCTAAATTCGATTTTGGTCCAACTCCGTTTTGATTCTTTCATTATTGGTTTGACATAGAGGGGTTCGATGAGTTCGTGAGAAACACCTGGAAAGACGCGCAAGTGACTGATCATAACGCCATGAGAAAGTTTATGAAAAATTTGAAGTTTCTTAAAGGGAAAATTCATGAGTGGACTAAAGTTAAGAGGGTCAATTCAAATAACCACAAGGCGGAGTTAAAAGAGCAGCTAGCTGAGATTGATATTTTAGTAGATAAAGGTGAAGGTAACTCTGAAATCCTTAACAATCGTTCTTTTATCTTTAAATCGTTACAGAATATAGATAAGTTAG